>JAYJKW010000133.1:0-44252 GCA_035084275.1 Hydrolagus colliei
GGGGGTGCAGGTGGGAGTTAAATTACAAGATCAACCATGATCTTATTGAATGGCGTGAGGGGAGGGGAGGGAGTAGGGGGGGGGGAGGCTCGAGGGGCTGAATGGCCTTACCCCTCCTGCTCCTCATTTTTATGTTGTTATGCAGTGGTTAGAGCAAACCCGACTCGCAAACGAGAAGTCCGGGGTTCGGTTCCTGGGCCGGGCGAAAACCTCGGCAAAAAAAAAAACTCCACCCACCCACTCCTCACTCCTCACCCTCCTCACTCACTCCACACCCTCGCCTCTCTGTGTACAGGGCAGTGAAGTAGGACACAGTCGTTAGATGATTGGCGGATCGCTTTCCCACCCTACCCCCGCGGTTATGGGGAGAGAGAGAGAGAGAGAGAGAGAGAGCCGGCACAGACTCGATGGGCCGAATGGCCTCCTTTTGCGCTGTAAGATTCTCTGATTCTACTTCGCCCTCAATCCCTCCGCCTTCCCCACTTTCAAATCTCACCTGCGTTTCAGTCTGCCACCCGGTGAAGGGGTTATTATACATCAAACGATACAAGGATTGTTAATTATTATTACTGTATATTATTAGGGACAGGGACCAAACCACTGAAAAAGGGAATTGATTTATTTACTCGGAATGTTCTTCTGAGGAGTGAGGTGAAGAGGGTCAGTTTGAGGATTGAAAGTGAGAGGAGAGAGAGACTGCCTGTGGTGTATGTATTGTAAAAGGCATGTATGTATGCATGTATGTATGTATGTGTATGTATGTATGTATGTGTGTGTGTGTATATATGTGTATGTATATGTGTGTATATATATATGTATGTAAATGTGTGTCTATATATGTGTGTGTATGTATGTATATCTTTACTGAGTATTGAGTGTTGAGAGGGACCTCTCTCTGGACGCTGCAGATACAGACACAGCAATCACACCAGCAGTAACTTGGATCTCGACTGAATTCCAGATTTAAATTTATGCAAAAGTTTTTTTTTTAAAAAAGCTTTTTCTTTCCCCCCCCCCCTTGTCTGTCAGGTCACATGGTGACTGTGAGGGCTATGGGGGATTTTTTTTAACCCCAAAACACACTACAGATCCTCTCTCTCCTGTTTTGTCAAGTGATTTGCAGTGGCCAGCGTTTGGGAAGGATTTGCATTGTACCAGGTTAGAACTTTTATTTTCATTCCTTAAGAATAAGAATAAGAATAACTGTGATATCTGCGTATTAATGAAGGGTTGGAGTCTGGGGGGTGGGGGGGGAGCTGTACTTTGGTAACTCTATTTGAAGTTGGGGTGGGGTGTGGCAGGGAGACATTTGTATGAGATGAACAAACAATATTTGATAGTTCAATAGACTCCAAACTGTTTCTAAATCTTCAGTTTCAGAATTTCTGTGTGTGGTGTGTGTGTGTGTGTGTTTGAACATCCTATAACTCGGTCTGTGTGTTAATAATGTTCTCAGTCTGTCTGTGTGTGTGATGTGTCCTCCCCTCCCTCTCTCTCCTGTGTGTGTGTGTGTGTGTGTTCAATACGTGGAAGAAATGAGAACAACATAGTAATTGGAAGGCGAGAGAATTAGAACAGAATTGAATCCCTTATAGCACTTTTTAAGGGTCTGGGGTCGAATTTCTCTCTTCCTCTGTGTGTCTCTGGCAGTGGATGGAATGAATGGTGTGTTTGCAAATGAGATTTTTTTGCCCAGTAAATTGGGTGGGGTGGGGGGTGGGGGGAGGTTAATAATTCTGAATATATGTAGAAACTGCGTTAACAATATTTAATATGTAAAGAGGGGGTGGAGAGAGGGGGGGGGGGGGGGGGAGAGATTATGGAAAATGGAATAATCCCAAAGTTCTCTACTGATAATTACAGGGAAACTGTGTAGGGAAATAATACTAATTAATGAAGACAGAAAAAGGAGTTTTAGGAGGAAATCACAGCCAATTCCTTCCCACCTCCAACCCACCCACACTCCCTCCCTCTGAGCAGACAGTCAGACAGGCGTACAGAGATGAAAACCTAACTCCCCACATTTTGAAGGTAAATTGAGCCTTCTCCTCCAAATAAGGGGGTGATGGGTGGGTGGGTGGGGTGAGTTGGGTGGGCTTTGCAGAGACAATTTTCTGTCAGTTGCAATTCTTTCTGTCAAGTCGAAAACGACGACACAAATATCGAATGCATTCAATATTTTAGAAAGTGGACCCTCACTAACTTCTTACAAAGTGCGCGTTTGTAAATCCAGATATGTACAATATATATAAATGTATACATCTATATACACACACACATATATATACTGTATATACATATATATATATAAAATCTGAATGCTGATATTAAAGTCCAGCCTGTAAACTCACTCCTAGGTTGAGCAGATTGTCGATCTGAAGGAGTTAATCAACACTTTGCCAATAGCTTTTGCCGAATGTCTGGCCACATACCTTGCAATTTTGGGGGAAAAACAATTCCTTGCAATCACCAGTCTTGCTTCAGGCTTGTTAATGTTAAACCCGGGTCCCTCCTGTTTCTGCTCCGTGTCCAAGTCAAATAGATCCCGTCCAAACCAATATTTGATGAGTTTTTAACCTGACAGACACTTCTTCGCGTTGGTTGATCTGCGAAGCGGGAAATCGCAGATCACACATGCTTTCCCGCTCCACGTTCGCCAACAGGCCCGCACTTTACCACTGCTTCCATCCGACTGCATTTTATAATCTCAGAATAATAATAACAATAATCATAATAATCCTTGCGTTTGATACAGTAGGCTTTTCACATCTTATCGACTGTGTCTCAGATTGTCTCAGATTGTCGAGTAAAGTGACTCTATATATATATTGCTGGGAGAGCGAAACATGGCAGCCAAGTGCGCAAAGCAGCGTCCTCCACCCCCCTCCACCCCCTCTACCCCCACCATCTCTCCCCCCCACCCCCCACCCACATACAATCAGTCATGGATTGAAATGACCAATTTTTATTATTGTGGTTTTTTGGGGGGTTGGATAATTATTAGGCGTGCGTGAGTGTGGGGTGTAACAAAACTTGCCCAAGGTTTCGCCCTGAACCTGCCTGGATTCGAACACAGGTCTTGTATTTACATTGGCAGGGTGCAAGTCTTAGCCCCTCGAGGCTGGTCCCCACACTCAGGTATCTGGGGGCAATACCTCAGTACAGTTCCCCCCAAAATCTCCAGTCAGGCTTCAGGCCAGTTAATGTCTTTGTCTTCAGATGATCATTCATTTCATTGGCATTTGCGTGGCATTATTCTGCCTAGTGTAATGCCTACATATATATATATAGAGAGAGAGAGTACAGTCACTACACTTGGCAGAAAGACGCCCTTTGAAAAGTTTCCCAATTAACATGACTGGATAATCTAGTGAATTGTACAAATCTTCTTGAATGCTTGGTATTTTTCCTCTAGGAGTCATTTCTCCACGTAACCTGATTTCTTCCTTCCTTCCATCCTCACCAATTTTGATAGGGTTGGATAGTGAGAGAGAGAGAGAGAGAGAGGGACGGACGCTGCTGTGCGCAATTGGCTGCCGCGATTCGCCCACAAATATACAGTCAATTCACTTTACGGGTATATTCTGTGAAGCGCTTTGGGACGTCGATAAGATGTGAAAAGAGCTATATCAAATGCAAGGATTATTATTATTATTATTATTGGTTCTGTGGTCGACTGGGTGTACGAACAGTCTCTCGGTTAGTCCCCCCCACCCCCCCCCCCACCCCCTCTCACCCCCCCCCCCCTGGTATTTGAAGGAGTCTGTAAATGTTTCTGATTGTGATCGTAGAAAAAGTCATGATGGGGCCCAGGACACCGGAACTCATTCAAGGAACACATAATGGTGTCAGAGGAACAAAGTAGGTATGTACAGTATTTTGGTCAAGGGGCAAAATGTTTTTTGAGATGAAAGCCTGCGATGTTATCTGATTCCGCAGAACAATAATGTAGATTCACTCAGTCCTGTCATACCAAATTTTACAAGTCTGTCGCCCTTTTTTTGTTAATTCCAAATCTCACCCTTCACATCGACACGTCACCCCTCCAAGAATCCTTTTGACGCTTGCGTCATCCATATTAAATTGCCAATTATTCATGACAGTGCAACAAAGTGTGTTCCTTTCCTTACACTACGTCAGATAACCAGAGGGTGAAACTCTCCCACCTCCCACCCACCCCCCCCCCACCTTCCCATCCCCACCACATATTATTTCTGGTTCAAATATTATTTCTGGTTCAAATATCAAATGCAAGGTTTACCAAGTAGTTCAGCTCCAGGATGTTTGCGCAATTATGTATATATATCAATTATACAACAACAACTTGGTTTTATATATTCTTATATGTATATATATATGGGTCGTTTTCAACTATCCGCGGCTGTTTGTGTGTGTGTGGGGGGGTGGGGGGGGGGGGTGTGTGTGGGGGGTGGTGTGGGGGAGGGGGTGGGGAGGGGGGGACACTGCTGTGTGCGCAATTGGCTGCCGCGTTTCGCTCGCCCACAAAATACAGTCAATTCACTTGACGGTATATATTCTGTGAAGCGCCTCAATGAGACGCCTGGAAGACGTGAAAAGCCTCTGTATCAAACGCACGGATTATTATGCTGTTATTATTATCATTATTAGCAAAAGCTGCCGCGATATTCCTGATGTCCTCCTCCTCATTGTAATCTCTCAGTTGAAGCCTCAAAGACCACGGAGCTCCGACACGCGGAGGAATAGTCTGCCTTCTCCCCGTCTCACATCCTCGCCACGTGAAAGCAACTATTACAAACACAGTCTAGTATTTTTATTGCTTCCGCATTAAGCGGCCACCCCCCCACCCCCCCCCTCCCCCATGTCAAGGGAGTCCATTCCAAGTTTTTGCGCGCAGAAACACACACATACACACACCACCCACACACGCACCAAAGCTCCACACAGTACTGTACACCACACCCTCGTTACCTGCCCCTCCCAATCCCCATAATGTGCTAGAATTCTGGCCGAGCAGGTAAGATTAATCCCACGAAAGACATCCAAGTGGGAAGCCGAGGACAGAAGCCCCCTTCGTGACAGGGGCGGGAGGGCAATTCCGCTCCTTCGCTCCTCCCTCACCTGATGATATCTCTTGTTTGCGCAGGTGTGAGAGGCTCAGAGTCGGTCTCCCATTTCGAGGCCTGAGGCGTCCGACGTTGCCTGTCTTATCCGCAGCGTACGAAAAATAATGTGCAAAAGGACGTCGAGTCGAGAAGCTTCGATTAAAACTCCCCGAACGCTAGCCAGTCTCGGCCAGGTACGGCAGGTGAGTGGAATCCTAACGGGGGAGGTCACTGCGTACTGGCCGGGCTCCTCCAACTGGCTGATCAGTGACCTACACAGCAATGTTCTAGTCAAGTAGGGTCTGTTGTTGTTGTTGTTGTTGTTGTTCTAGAAGTCCAACACTGAGAGAGAGAGAGAGACCACAACTCGAAACGCCAACAGCCAAACAAGGTCAATGACACCCAGATAGCAGATTGTAGAAGCTGGGAATACCTTATCTACCTTGGAGAAGAAGAAAAATTGAGATGAGATTTTAAGGAAGCCATTTAGGCCTGAAGGAAAGCTGAGCTCCACTTCCTTACTCAGATACTGGTTTAATCCACGTCAGCCAGCTTCATGTCTTTGACTTGTCTCCCTTGTGCTCGAGGATTCGATTGAATAGCCTCAAACCCACAGAGGTGGGAGATTCCAGTTCCAAATAGCAGAAATACGAGAGAAACCTCGGGCAAGTTTCCTTCTGTATATATTCTGTATATATTCTGTGAAGCGCTTTGAGACACAGTCTAGAAGACGTGATAAGAGGCTGCATCAAATGCCAGGTATAATTCATTATGGTATGGACATATATCTTTCAATAAGTGAACCAGTTTTACATCTCAACTGAAGGATGGAACCTCTGACAATGCAACACAGTCCAATGCCTTGTATTGTAGCCTCAAAGTAAAGCAATCAGGTTCCTCCCCCCCCCCCCACCCCCTTTCTTCTGTGCTGTGATGTATGGTTAGAAAAGCCCATTGTGACTCAACAGAACCTCTACTTTGGACAGAACCATTGAAGCTTGGTCTTCATATTTTCTACAACATCTGGGAGGGATATTGCCCCCCTCCCTCCCTCCCTCCCTCCCTCCCTTCCTCTCTCTCTCTCTCTCCCTCCCTCTTCCTCTCTCTCTCTCTCTCTCTTCCCTCCCTCTTTCCCTCCCTCTCTCTCTCTCTCTCCCTCCTTCCCTCCCTTCCTCCCCCAAGACCGAATTGCGTTGGGTACATCGGATATGTGGAAATGGTCTGTGATTTTGTGAACAGAGATCTGTTGTGTGTGTCACGTGTAAATTCTTGTGCATTTTTATTAATTGTATAATTAGCTCTGGAGCTCCCTCCCTCCCTCCCTCCCTCTCGCCACCCCCACAACCAACCCCCACCCCTCCCCCTTCCTAGTTTCAGGTCTCGGCGAAAGACTTTTCCTTTCGACCAACTGCATCTTCGGTCACCTTTCCCCTCTCCTCTCCCTCCCCCCCCCCCCCCCCCCCCACTCTCTCTCCCCCTGGCTCCGGCCTACGATCCGTTATTGCGAAGCGCTCTGAGGCGCCCGGCGTGGAGTGAGTGAGGGCCGCGATATAAACCCAAGTTGTTGTTGTAAAGAGCAAGAAATACTTTTTAAAGTAAATATACACAGGCGTGTTCGAATCCAGGCAGGTCAGGGCCAATCCTTACTCCACACGCCTAATGACAATCCATCCAAAAAACACAACAATAAAATGTGGTCATTTTCAATCCACGGCTGTTTGTGTATGTGGAAGGGGGTGGGGAACGGGGGGGGGGGGGGGGGGGCGTGGGGGGGAACGGGGGGGGGCGGTGGGGAGGGGGGGAACGCTGCTGTGCGCAATTGGCTGCCGCGTTTCGCCCACAAATATATACACAGTCAATTGACAGTATATTCCGTGAAGCGCTTTGAGACACAGTCGATAGGATGTGAAAAGCTGCGATATCAACACAAATATACAGTCAATTTTCCTGCTCTCTTTCATCCTGTCCGAACCCCTGCACCCCTGCTCTGTTCCCTACCTGACTGTACAGCTCCTCGGGACGTCTCTCGATGTGAAAGGAGCTATATAAATGTAAGTTTTGATTGATCAATCGATTGATCGAACACCGCTGATGGTTTGTTCCCAGCCGAAGGGAAATTCTGTGGCTTTTAGGGCGATTTTTCTATCAATTAAATAACATAAGAATTTGGCATCGGACGGAAGAAGATCAAGATTCCCCCGCCTCCCCCCCACCCACCCCCTTGGAGGTTGTTGGCTTGACATGTACACTGTTTGCAAGGGAGAAAGTCACTGTTTCGATGATACGTCTTAACCCATCGATTGTTGGCGTTCTTTCAGTGAGAAGTAACAAAGCCCGGGAACTCGCTGATCCATCTCGCCGTGACGCAGTGACTGACGCCTTCTCACAAGATTAGCCGTTCATCGTAAGAAGGGGGCGCAGGATTGGCTTGGAAAGTACACGGTTGAGCAACAAGAGCCATTTAAGCCAACGTAAGCCATTTAAGTTAATTAAATTCCAAGGTTTATTTTCTTTGGCTCAGCGGTAATGTTGAGGTGCCCGATTGAATTTTATTAAAATAATAATAATAATAATAATAATGGTTGCATTTGATATAGACTGTGTCTCAAAGCGCTTCACAGAATACATTGTAAAGTGAATTGACTATATATATATATATTTGTGAGAGCGCGAAATGTGGCAGCTGATAACGCACATCAGCATCCCCCCCCCACCCGTCCCACCACCCCCTCCTCACACACACACACACAAACAATGTGGGTTGAAAATGACCAATTTTATTGTAGGTTTGTTTTGGATGGATTATTATTGGGATATTTGCAGGAATATGGGAAGAGTTTGGCCACAGACGCGAGGACACATTTTTCACCGTGTTTCAAATACCAGTCGTTAGTTATATTTAACAGATCATTTTCTGGGGCAAATAATAATCCCTTTTAAAAAATATATATACATACGGTATGTCTAATTTAGTCACCAATTGGCTCCCGCGTTTCACCCCACAAGATATAGTAGGATTGACAAATCCACTTTGCAGTATAGGTGACATCTTAATGATGTGATAAAGTACTTTGACAAATGCAAGGATTATTATTATTATTACACTTGGTATTCTCAAACCCCAAACACCACCCCCCACCCTCCCCAAAAGGGTTGGTACCTTCTTTTCCTTCTGAATCAGAAGGTTGTGGGTTCAATCCCTTCCATCCAGGACTATACATGTACATGTGCGTGGGTGGCATTGTTGGACCTGCCCTACAGATGAGATGTTAGACTGAGATCAACTTCTACCTGTTCAGGTGGAGGTTGCCATGGCTCTATTCAAAAGGTTTGGGAGATTCTCTCTCTACCAGTGTCCTGGCCAACAATTCCCCCCCATCCCCTCCTCTCCCCTCCAAAAAAAATTGACTTGTTCCAGGGCTGTTCAGGGGGACGAACGCAGGTGCTAAATATGTACTGCTGTGTACATATTTAGCACCTGCGTTCGTCCCCCCCCACCCCCACCCCCCACCAAAAAATATACCGTGACTGCACTTTGCATAGATCTAACGTTACCCAAATATCAGCCGCCACACTTCAGCAATTTATTTGTAAATCACCTGTGAGGTGGTTCTGGTCTGATCGTTCGGCCAGCCAAACGCGGTTAAAACTCTTGAGGGTTTTTTTTCTCTCTCTCCAGTTCCTTGGCACGAGATTTGAAGAGGGAAATGGGTCTAGCTAGCGTTTTGCTGTGTGTGTACGTGTGTGTCTCTGTGTGTGTGTGTGTGTGTGTGTGTGTACGTGCGTGTACGTGTGTGTGCGCGTGTACGTGTGTGTCTGTGTGTGTGCGGGCGTTAACATCAGGTGATGAAAGTCAGTACCTGCGGTTTTGTTAAATGCCGTCATTTTTATATATATTTTCTTTTACTCGGGGAGGGGGAGGGAGAAAAAAATATATAACAATCTCCCAAATTAATCCCAGAGCCGACAGGAAAGCCTCAATTTTGGCCCCGGCCGCGTCTCGGGCCCCGGGCAACATGGATCGAACCAAGGCAACCAAGGGGTCTGGCAAGGAGAAGGCTCGGACCTACGTCGACCCACCCGACGGAGGGTGGGGATGGATGATCGTACTGCATTTCTTTCTGGTAAGGATTCGGGGATTCGGGAAACGGGATCTCGGTTCAGAGCAAATAAGGCTTGTGCGTACGGTACGTTGAGAAGGTAGAAATGCCACCTGGGATTCACTTTGGCTTTCGGAGTTTGAAGATTCGCTGGAAGAACTCTTGACCACCCCACGCAGTGACGGACGGACGGACGGACTCACTAGCGGAGGGGGATTGCATAGAACGCTTCAAACCCCCTGCTTCTGAAACGCTTATATATATATATATATATTATTATTTTTTCTGTTTTTTTGTGCGAAAGCAAAACGACGTGTGTTTTAATCCTGACAGAAACTGGGAAAAGCCTTCCAAAAAAAAAGGTTTTTATTAGGGGAAAATTTGCTAACCAGTTTGCGCGCAGCTTGACTGACACAAGCCTGCGCTCACTCAGCAAGGCCACAGAAATCTTAAAATTATATTTGGGGTTTGGGGGTGGGGTGGGGGTGGGTGAGTGGGGGGTGGGTGTTGGGGGGGGGTAGTGTATTTTTTAAAAAAAAATGATTCTGGAGTTGAAAATTCTGATTTGCTTCATGTGTCAATCAACCACCGATGGATTGGAAAGTGACTTTATTGTTAAATGATGACATTGACTGACCCCCCCCCCCCGGATCGAGACACACAAGCAATAACCATCTGAAACTCAACAGTAAGAGAAAAGCCTCACGCCCAAACCAGGGCTCGCTAATTGGAGCCAATGACTGTACAGTACAAGACAATACTCTCGTCCCAATGCATCGAGCCATTTCTTCCGCTAAACTCCTAACCCATCGCTTCTTACAGGTCAACGTGCTGGTGATGGGAACATTGAAAACCTTTGGGATTTTCTTTGTGGCTTTCCAAGAAGTCTTTGGTGGCTCCTCAGAGCAGATCAGCTGGATGGGATCCATTATGTCCAGCCTACGCCTCTCTGCAGGTACTGGGGGGGGGGGGGGGGGGGGTGAGGGCGGAGTTGGGTAACGGTTGTGAGGCAGGGATTTGTGTTGAATTGAGAGTGGTGGGGACACTATTTTCACACTACACATACAGAGTAACAGTAACACTAATAATAATAATCCTCGCACTTGATAAGGCGGCTTTCCACGTCTTCTAGACTGTGTCTCAAAGCGTTTCACAGAACCAATCAATCAATCAATCAATCAAAAAGTACATTTATATAGTGCCTTTCATGTCGAGCGGACGTCCCAAGGCTCTGTACAGTCAGGTAGAATATACAGAATATACAGTAAAGTGAGTTAGTTGACTGTATATCTTGTGGGGGTGAGTTGGTTTGAGTTGCCCCACAGCAATTTTATAAAGATCCAATTCACATCGAGAGGAATTTTGTGTTACCAAACGTAAACAATGAATTTATTTCTCTTTCCCCCCCCCCACATCTCCTCCCCCCCACCCCGTTCCCCCCTCCCCCCCACCCCCCCCACCCAGGTCCTCTTGCCTCCGTTGCCTGTGCGAAGCTAGGAGACCGATGGGCTTCAATCCTCGGGGCTGTCCTGGTATCTGCCGGGTTCCTCATGAGCATCCTGGCCACTGGGATCCTCTTCCTGTACGTCTCTCTCGGTGTCGTGGTCGGTAAGAGACAACGGTTCTTCCCTTCACAGTCTTCCCGCGGTTTACAACAACAACAACAACATTGATTTATATCGCGCGCTCCACGCCGGAGGGTCTAACCAATTCATACACACGTCACAATCCATTCTCCCCCCCCTCCCCACCACCACCACCCCTACCTCAGTGCCATCTCTCTGCCAACCAACAAACTGCCTGAAAATGTCAAGTGATTTTTGAATCAGGAAATTTAGACTTTATTGAAGGAACTCTCGAGGATTATCTCAGCACAAAGCAACCGATCCACTGGTTAGGGAGCTGTGGATCGATCAAGGATTCGTAGGTTTGAGTTCCCATATTGGGATTTGAGCTCACAGTCTCCGAGCTTACTGTCCTTCACGATGAGACGTTCACTTGAAGACCTCCCTCTGAAGATCGCGTGTTTCACAACACAATGTGCTATTGGGAGCCAATAAGACAACAGAAACCCCTGGATGGCCAGCTCAACAATGTCTGGCTTGGATCCAAACCAAAGTATTTGTTCCTAGTTGTTATGATCGATGGAACGAAGTCCCTTCTGCTGGTGTGTAAAACACCGGGAACAATCCTGCCTATTATTAACCCCCACGTTATTAAAACAAAATGTCAATTCATGCGATTAAAACAGAAAAAAACAATGACACTTTTTAAATCTTCACCAATTTTTCTAAGAATGATACTTTTGCTGCCCTTTCATCCTTCCCAATTATCCATGGGACCCCAGTGATTTTCCACAATTAGCCTTTACTGGGATGTTGTTTTGGCAGTAAATCCTTGATTGAATCCAGAAGTGTTGTGAGATTAAAGCGGGGGCACATTTCAGTCAATTCAGCTCAACGTTGCGCAAGATTTTACACAGGCAACTCAAATCCATCATCATCACCGTAATAATAATAATCCTGGCATTCGATATCGTGGCTTTTCACATCTTATCAACGTCTCAAAGCGCTTCACAGAATATATATACTGTAAAGTGAATTGACTGTATATATATATATTTGTGGGAGAGCAAAACATGGAAGCCAATTGCGCACAGCAGCATCCCCCCCCCCCCCCTCCCACACGCACACAAACAGTCGTCCCAAGGACATAACACGAGGAAAGGCTTAAAGACATGATTTGAGTTCAACCAAATTGTTGAGTGTCCAAAGTGGATGGAGCGAACAAATCAAAATAATCCTTTGGCTTTAGCAAAGAGCGATGATTCATTCCTGCGAAGCTCAGAGGAGACATCCCAGCGCTCTGAGACGCCGTCCGGCGTGGAGCGGGTGCTATATAAATCAAAATTGTTTCTGTTGTTGTTGTTGTTGTTGTTGACCTCACAAGCGCGTTCTCACCAAACCAAGGTCTTGGGGATTTATCGACAGTATTATTATTATTATTATTTCTTTTCGTGTTTGACTTCAGGAGTGGGGTTCGCGTTTCTGTATCAGGCGGCCACCGTGTTGCAGGCCAAATACTTCAAGAAAAGACTGGCCACGGCCTACGCCATAGCCCGGTCGGGAATGGGCCTCACTTTTGCACTGGCCCCTTTCACCCAGCTGCTGCTGGAGAGGTATGACTGGCAAGGTAAGACACTTGCATTCTCATGGCGAACACAAATCCAAACGCTTGGAACTTAAGAACATACAAGAATTAGGAGCAGGAGGAGGATTCAGCTATTCAGCCCCTCGAGCCTGCTCCCCTTCCCTCCCCCCACCCACTCTGCCTTATCCCCATTTCCCCTGAATCCCTTTATCCGTAAGAAATCTGTCAATCTCAGTCTTGAATATGTTCAAGGACTGACTGACTGAGCATCTGCAGCCCTTTGGGGTAGAGAATTCCATCAATTCACTAACCTTCTCTGAGTCAAGAAGTTTTTCCTCAACTCAGTGCCTAAAGACTGACCTCCTAATCTTAAAACTGTGAACCCCCCCACTAGTTATAGTTTCTCCAACCAGTGGAAACAGTCTCCCCCCCCGCCTCCCCACCCCCCATCCACTCTATCATGGCCCCTTAATAATCTTATAGATTTGAGAACATCGTGAGCTCAATTTCACAGGAGATTGGGTGGGGGGGTCAGGGATGGGGGAGGTGGGGGGGGGGGGGGGGGGGAATGGAGGGGTAGACTTCTCTTTGGTGGGAGGGGTTTCGAAACACGGTGACATTGTGTTACAATTACAGTAAAGTGGTTTAGGATTGATAACGAGGTGCAGAGAATGGCGGAAATGATTCCTCACACAGTGAGAATGTGGAATTGTTTTGACCCGTTGCAAGGCCATTGGGACCACGGTACTGGTTTGTGACTGATTAGTGGAGGAGAAATTAATCAGAGTTTGTGTTTAGACCCTACTAGAAGCAGGTGGATTAATTTTTTGGAGGGGTAAGGGTCAATGTTGATTGGAATATTTGGTGGGCTGCATGCCCCCCCCCGCCACACCCCCTTCCTCAGGTGAAGGACAAAAAATGGAGTGGGTGGGGGTGAGCGAGAGAACGAACGAGAGAGAGAAAGAGAGAGAGAAATTGAATAAATGCATCTTAAAACCCTTTCATTGCACAAATGCAGCTTTTGAGGGAATGATTAATGAAGCTAAGCATTTTATTGTGCTCTAAAAACGTACTGGCCTTGAACAGAAGGTCGTTAGCTGGCCCCTGAAACCCTCTTAGGTCATTCCCTTAACACGCTCAAACATGGTATCTCGCCTGCTCCTCTGACCTTGTCAGGTCCTTGTGTTCACACAGTCAAGGAATGTTTTTCCCTTTTTTTAAAAAAAAATAATAAGATCCCTTATCAGGCAAAAAAAAAAAAAAAATTCTCTCAGTCTCAGCCTCCAGAGCACATTTTTTTTTACATTTAAGATTTGCCCTTAAAGGAGTTTTGGAAATCAGCCGTTTAGTAGGAGTGAAATCAAAGAGGCATTTTTTTTCATCCAAAGGGGGTAATGGAAATCTGGAACTCTCCCCCTCTCTCCCTCCTCCAAAAGGCTGGATCCATTCACATTTTTTCCAGCCAGACTGAGATGCGAGAGATGTTTGTTACATCAAGGTTAGGGTCGGATACGGAGCAAAGGCGGGTGATTGGAGTTAAGGGATCAGCTTAATGATCTGATCAGGCTTGAGGGACTGAATGGCCTGCTCCTGTTCCTATCTCTCTCTCTCTCTATATATATATATATATATATATATACTGTATATATATATATATACACCTGTATTTTGAGGCAGCCTTAAGTTTGTAAGACGATTTTCAATCCATTTTCTGCACGATATTTAAACACTGAGAAATGACGATTGAAGATAATGATACTGTAATAATAATCCTGGCATTTGATATCGCGGCTTATCGACTGTGTCTCAAAGCGCTTCACAGAATATATACTGTCAAGTGTGTGTGTGTGTGTGTTTTGATTTGATTCCTCAGGAGCTTTGCTTATCCTGGGAGGCATCATGTTGAATCTAATAGCGACAGGTATGCTACTGAGGCCCATCTATCTCCGCGAGACGCAGCCCACACCCTCCAGCCTGCCGTGCCTGACGAGCACCCACGGAGGCTACTGCCAGAATGGGTTGATGAGACCGATTGTGTTCGAGAACCGTTCGGAGGGCTGCGCGCCGACAGCGAACAGCCACGTCGGGATGGAGGGCAAAGCCGGCGAACGCAAGACCAAAGCAGGCGTGGAGCCCAACCCCAATGCCAACGCCATCACCAACTCCGCCGCCCTCGACAGCAGCCGCTTCTGGGAGAAGGTGACTTACAAAGCGGCTCGGAACGAGGCCGTGGAGTCGGCCGGCAGGGACGGAGAGCTCCAGAAACACCCGCCCGCTGAGAAACTGCTGGATTTCTCGCTGCTCAGAGACCCTTTCTTTTGTATTTACACCTGGTCTGTGGTGTTCAGCCAGTTGGCTTACTTCATTCCGTACTTTCACCTGACAGCGAGAGCGAAGACCTTGGGCATCAACGCGATGGACGCCTCCTATATCATTTCTGTGGCAGGTGAGCTGTGTTTTGTTGTGGGAGCTCCATCCGGTCTCCATTAGTTCATTAAAAATGTTTTAATGTAAAATAATAATATGAAATATATATATATATATCTATATATTCCTCCTGACACCCAATGATCCCGAGGCAAAGTGCACCCAGTGTAGGATAGAGTTGACTGTGTGTATCTGGGAGGTTCCAATCCCAATACTGTGAAGTTACTTGTAGAGGCTGATGTGATGTAGTTAAGTTCAGCTGACCCTGGGTTGCGTAGTTATCAGCCAAGAGCTTTTGCTCCTAACGACAATCCACCAGATTGCTGGTAAGTCTGCACAGATGTCCTTCTAAGGTCAGGACGGGGGTGGCTGACATACGTTCAATAATAGGGTCTAAAATCCACGTTATTCCCGAATAATAAATCACGTTTGTAGACATCTTGCAGGTCAGTGAGCTCTCCACTCCAGAGAGGGGGGGGTGGGTGGGGGGGGTGAGTTTCAAGGGCATATGGAAAAGAGTTGATGAATAGAAGTGAGATGATCTAATAAGATGTTGTTCCCATGTTTCTTATCCTTAACCAGTACGAAACTCGCAAATCAAACGTTTTTTTTTGAAAAAAAAAGAAAAACAATTGAGCTCAGCTATCTACAGCAAAATCTAATCACGTTCACCCAGCTCAGTGATTGTAAATGATGTCTTTTGACCAGCATTACGGTTTAAACATTTCCAGGAATTGGAACTCCTGAGAGATTCACTCTGGAATAAAAAGCCGATGTGAGTGATTATATGGAACAGACTCACTCCGAACAACAGCAGTCAAATCAATTAACTCCTTCAATAAAGAACGGAGAGAGTCGGGCCTAGATTGGGATGGGCAGAAATATTCCAAGGGATTCACCGTCTGTCGGAGAGAGGGGAGAGGCAATCAGCTGTGAAGTGTATGATCGTTTTATCTGGAGGATTGTTGAGTCAGGATATCAGGAAAGGGACCACTCCCTTCTCTTTTCCAAGAGGACCTTTGTTTCAAGGTCTGAGGTATAGCTTCTGTAGCTCGGTGGTTAGAGCCACTCGCTCGTCTTACAAGCGCGAGAACCCGTGTTCAAATCCAGGCAGGGTCAGGGCGAAACCTTGGGCTGGTTTACCTTACTCCATACACACACACACACACACACACACACACACACACACTCACACTCACACACATGCGCCTAATAATAATCCGTCCAAAAAGAGACACAACAATAAAAATTGGTCATTTCAATTGTTTGTGGACATATACAGTCAATTCACTTTACAGTATATTCTGTGAAGCGCTTTAAGACGTCGATAAGATGTGAAAAAGCCGCTTTTATCAAATGCCAGGATTATTAATATTATTATTATAATTATTAGAACACCTGTGGCTGGAGCTAGATGATGAACTCAAGTTTCTGATATTGATCTGGAACCCGATAACACCTAACCTAAGACCCAATAGTGCTTCCAAATACGGTAGTGGAGATGTGGGAGTGGACGCTTTTGCTTGATTGACTGTAGGATTCAGGCGATCTCTTGGTGAAGTTCCAAGGAGGTAGAATAACGGGCGGGAGGGAGAGAGGCTAATGAAAGAGAGTTGGGTTTTCCAGTGATGGTGGTGGTTGGTTGGGGGAAGATGCCTGGATGGATCAGAGAGGCTTTTTTTTCCCCCCCTAGTTTCTCTACCTTTTCGTGTTACCAACAGATCTTTTAATCCCAATCCCCCCCCCCCCCCCCCCCCCCCCCCCGCCTTTCCCTTCTCAAATTTGTGGCTTTTGTCGCTTCCAAAGGCAGAAGTTGGGGAGTGCGGGGGGGGAGGTGGAGGGGAGGTGGGTGTGAGAGAAAATGGGAGAATAATATCAGCCGGTTCAACATTGGTGGTGGTGGGGAGGGGGTGGGGGGAGAGAGCCCACAGTGCCAACGCTACATAATGACCATCTACTCTGTTGCAGTTTATGAATAGAAAACCGAGGTTCTCTGCCGTCAATCCCTACTTGCACTACACATTTCCATAGAGACTGTGCGCGCTTGTCCCTTAGATACAGTGCACACCAGGCGCTGTGGCTGCCAATTCTCCGAGGGGAGGGTTGGCACGCTGTGGAAAGCCAAGGCGTTCCATTGAATCGGTGTCCGGGCCAAATTGAAATCGCTGAGCCCCGCTATTTTGGAGCCTTGGATACCAGACAAGTTCCATGAAAATCAGAGCGTCCCAGCAAGCCAGAGTCTCTGGGCAGGTCGCCAAGTCATCAAACCCATTGCAGTAATTCACTGAGGGATTGGTGGGGGGGGGGGGACACACGGGACTCAGCAAGGGGGTTTCAACACCAGGCAACTGTGAAACGAAACACCGTCGTAATGTTCTCGTCTAACCGTGGGTGGCATAAAGTTCAAGCTCCCGCGATTCTGTTTTCGTTTTTAAGGCCAATAATAATAATAATAATAATAATGGCATTACTAACCCTTGAATTCTCTGAGGCACCTTATCACATCGTCACACCACGTCACAAAGCGCTACACGTAATTAATATACTGTAAAACTCAGATCGACTGTAATATTTTTCGGGGGGGGGGCGGGGGGTGGGTCTGCGAAACGACGAGGCAGCCAGTTTTGCGTCCAGCGTAGGGTAGATTCACAAGGTCCCAGGTTCTATTCCCCTCTACGTCGAGATCCAGTCATGATAGAATTGGTCTCGGTGTCTCTTGCTTCGCGTAAGGTGTTGTTGTGAGGTGGGTGTGGGTGGGGTAGCTCAGTGGTTAGAGCACTCACCTTAAAACTCAGAGGCTTGTGTTCGAATCCAGGCAGGTCAGGGGCGAAATCTTGGGCAAGTTTCCTTACTCCACACACACACGCGCCCAATAATAATCCCTCAAACAAAATTTCATGCCGCGTCTGATCACGTCTTTGAGACGTCTCAAAGCGTTTCGCAGGACATACCGTACAGTAAACTGAATGGACTGTATATTTTTGGTGGGTTGCTGTTGTTGTTGTTGTTGTTGTTGCTAAAGCACATTCAGGCTAACCCCAGGCTAACGTGACCTAATTGGTGAGTTTGGGATTTTAGTAACAAAAATGCCAAATGAAAACGATAGTCTGGAGAAAATGTCGTTTTGTTTTGAGTGAGACTCTCTCTGGTTGAAAGTTCCCAGGAAAGCTGTACGTGTGATCGGTGTCTAAACGCAGTTTAAACGCAGCCTGAAGCATCCAGTGATTTTTAAACACGTGAGCTCTGATTTCGCTTTGCAAATTCAGGTACTGTACTGTAGCACAATCGGCAAAACCACTGATCAGCAGAACAGCACCATCTAGTGAGAGAGAGAGAGAGAGAGAGAGAGAGGCACTCGGGAGTGGAACTGAGAGGACTATGGTCATACGTTCATTCCGTCTCTTCCCCTACAGTTCATTAAATCCCGACAGGCCTTTTAATCCCATTTCCCTTTGCCTTTCCCTTCTCAAGTTTAAATATCCCAATGGATTCTCTTCCCTATGTACTTCCTGGGGCAGTCACTCCACACCCTCCCAAAGAGGTGGTTGGAAAGATTTCCTGTTGCGTGTATGATATCTTGAATAACGGAACACACACACTCCCCAGGTTAACTCAGTTTAAACAAACTTGTTATTAACAGCAAGGCAATGTGACCAATACCGTACACCCCTCTCCTGGTTTGTAAACAGTCACCCTTGCCTTTGATTATAGCGCCTATAATATAATGTCAGAACAGCTCAAACACTCCACAGGTCAGTTGCTGGTACAGTAGTAGGAAAACTATAGCAGCCTATATTAGATAAATCCTAACTTTTCCCCAAACAAAATCTGGTCATTCAATCCACGACTGTATGTGGGGGACGCTGCTGTGCACAATTGGCTGCCACGTTTTGTCCACAAATATATACAGTCAGTTCACTTTACAGTACAGGTATATTCTATAAAATGCTTTGAGACGTATAATGAGGTACTGTATCAAATACAAAGTTTATTATTATTATTATTATTATTATTATATCCCCAAACGCATTTCCCCACACAACATTCACTTGTTCAATAATTTCTGAAACTTGGCTCCCGTTTAAACCTTGAGATTTCTCCCAAGTTTGTTCCTTGGCTCGACCATTGAAAAAGTCTGAAGCTTTCGCTTTTCGCACACCTCCTAAATCCAGTCAGCTGCCTCAGGCAATAATATAAATAATCCCCGCGCTCGTTCTGCTGGTACAACAATACGACTCGCAGTACAGTAATGCCAAAGAAATGTGCGAGAAGCAGAACACACAGCAGCTTTTAAAAGGGAATTAAGCCCAAAAAAAATAATGACAAAGGTGAATTTCGAAGTGTAAATGGGATAAAATCAGGGACGAGGGATCAAACTTATACTATAGTGCTTTCAGATAACTTTTTCCCCCCGAAAAAAACCAGGAAAGGCACAATCAGCAAATAGCCTTGTGTCCCGTGCTGTAAATTTCTGCCGTTTCATATAACAATAGAGCTCCTGTAGCTCAGTGGGTTAGAGCCTTACAAGCGTGAGACCTGTGTTTTGAATCCAGGCAGATTAGGGCGAAAGCTTGGCCAAGTTTCCTTACTCCACACACACACACACACACACACACACGCGCGTGCACACACGCACGCACCTAATAATAATCCGTTCAAGAAAAACTCACAATAATAAAATTGGTCGTTTCAATCCATGACTGTGTGTGGGGTGGGTGAGGAGGACGCTGCTGTGCGCAATTGGCTGCCGCGTTTCGCTCTCCCACAAATATATATAGTCAATTGACTTTACAGTATAGTTTGTGAAGCGCTTGGAGACGTTGAAATAGGTGTGAAAAGCACTATATCAAATGCAAAGATCAGTGAATAATAATCCTTGCATTTGATATAGCATTTTATTACATCACTGAGACATCTCAAAGCGCTTCACAGAATACACTGTAAAGTATCGTCTGTACAGTACAGTCTAAACCCCCAAAAGCTGTACAGGAACACTTATACGCCAACACACAGCCAATCTGCATTCGCTCGCGAAACATCTCCCAATTAAACCATCTCCAAGGCTGCAGGGTAGTGGAATAAATGTTGCCTTCCCCTCTCTAAGAGTGTCTCTGTGTGTGTTTTTTTTTACAGGAATAACAGAGACGGTAGCCCAGCTAGCGTCAGGTTGGATTGCCGACCAAAACTTCATCAACAAGTACCATTACCACAAGGCCTACCTTCTGCTGTGTGGCCTGTCCAACCTACTGGCTCCACTGGCCACAACGTACGGACAGCTGATGGCCTACGCCATGTCCTTTGCCGTGTTCTGCGGTGGTTACATGGCTCTGCTGCTTCCTGTTCTGGTAACGTCAACCCATCCCAACCCATCTCATCCCAACCCATTCCAACCCATCCCATTCCAACCCATCTCATCCCAACCCATCTCATCCCAACCCATCTCATCCCAACCCATCTCATCCCAACCCATCCCATCCCAACCTAACCCATCCCAACCCATCCCACTGTACTGTAGCTAAATGTACTCTCATGTTTATCGCTTCACAGGTGGACTTGGTTGGGGTGACCAGGGTGAGAAGCTCTTTAGGATTCTCCATGTTCTTCGCTGGTATTGGCTGTCTGACCGGGCCTCCAGCAGCAGGTATTCAAACCCACCCAAGCCCCCAAATTCCATCTAGTCATAGCCTGGAATAACCATTTTATCTTAACGAGGCAAGATCACACAGAATTGTAGAGACTTCAAATTTAGACAGTCTTCATTTAATAATAATAATAATAATCCTTGCATTTGATATAACGGCTTTTCATGTCTTCTAAACTGTGTCTCAAAGCACTTCGCAGAATGTATTGTAAAATGAATTGGCTGGATATTTGTGGGAGAGCAAAACTGATTGCGCACATCAGTGTGAATTGAAATGACAAATTTATTATAGTTTTTTTGAGGATTATTAGACGTGTGTGTGTGTGTGTGTGTGTGTGTAGCAAGGAAACTTGCCCAAGGTTTTGCCCTGACCTGCCTAGATTCAAAACACAGGTCTCTCATGCTTATAAGACGAGTGAAGTGCTCTAACCACTGAGCTACAGGAGCTACACAAATTAGAACCTGGATGTTTGCGCACAGCAGTGTCCCCACAAACAGCCCTGGGTTGAAAATGACCGATTTTATTCCGATTGTGGGTTTCAAGCAATTTGCTTCTCAACCTTCCAGGTTGGCTGTATGACCACACGCGGTCGTATGACTGCTCTTTCTACCTGGCTGGCGTGTGTTACATCCTGTCGTCCATCTCGATCTTCCTGGAGCCCACAGCTCGAAGGTACAAGGCCAGGAAGCAGGCGGAGGCCATGACAAGGCCTGAACCCATCCTAAACAAAGGCTACCTGGTCGAATACCACAATGGGCAGATCGCGACATCGGACATCAGCGTTGAGAAGATGGAACGCATCACCTCAGTATAAAACAAGACTGGCTGAATGTATCTAATGAGGAAATATAATGTAATATAATATAATGGTGCACCAGGGTGATTTAAAAAAAAATACATGTAAACTTTGTGAATTTTTGTACTGGTAAAAAAGGAGGCTTCAGTGACGAGGCCATTTGAGCCGTTTTCCTATTCCTTCCACACACCAACGTTGGTTTTGAGATACACCATTGGATCCCAGGCCTCAGAGCAAAGCTCCCTCCACTCCTCCTCCTCCTCCCTCCTGCCAACTTGCCTCGGCCACCAAATGCAGAAGTTACAGGTAGCAAACGCCAAACTGTACGGCCTGATACTTCCACTCACCACAGAAGTGCCTGTAAGCTCGAGCGAGTGACTTTGCTCATTTCTCTTTACAAACTGGGGGCTTGGGGGTGAGGTGGGGTGATTATGCAAGCAGTTCTGTCTACAAGGAGCTAGTTTAAGTCTTCCTGTAACTTATTACATCCAGCACACACACACATATACATACACAGAGAGAGGGAAAGACTTTCAATGTATTAATAGCTAGAGCCAAGCCCAAATAGGAACAGTGTGTTCTTCTATAGTCAGTCCAAACCACTCACTTCTACATCATGGGGGGGGAGAGGGGGAAGGAAGACAGTGAGAATCTTCCAAGGACTTCGAACAAAACGCAAATACGCACAATTTCAAAACCACAAATATTCAACACTGGTGAGATTAATCTCTCGTTAGGGATTTAGGTTGAACAAGTTACATGCCAAAGCCTAGGCAATGGGCTCCACCAGGCTTTCTAGATTTATTTTTGTTCGATCAGCCTTCGGTTTGTAATTTTCCTTAAAGACCTCGCGGACTGTGCAATAATCAGTAAAAATATATATATATATACTTAACAATGAACCGAGCAGGATAATACGTCACTTCTTATTAACAGCTGAATCTCAGCGGGTAACGAGAACTTTCTGCTAACCCCCAGGCTGCGTTCGGGTGGATCCGTGATGAATTTAGCTTCGTTTAATATTCTAATTTAGACTCCAGGACGGAGATTGCAGAGTTAAGCTGAAGTTTGCTCCGATTGACTTCACATCCGACGTGGGGGAGGAACAAACTTGCTGTTCTCAAAAATGGCTGTCCATGTTTGCCTGCAAAAGATACAGTCACTACACTTGAGGGCGATTACCTGTGAAGCGCTTTGTGATGTGTAGACATTAAGAGGCACTGTATAAAATACAAGGGTTATTAAATAATAAAAAAAAGGGTTATATTTAAAACAAGTGTGATTTTCTTTATACTGTATATATCGTGGCACTTCATGATTGCTGGTGAAACATGTCAGCGTTAAGAGCCGGAGTTGTTCTATTTCCTGAGATCCACCACCTTCAAAGAGCCACTAAATCCCTAATTAGTTTCACTCTTTTTAAAGTGCTTTGAAGCAATTTTAGCCGAGAAGCCTCGTCAACAACTGTCATTCTACGTAAATCAATCTCCAGCTTTCAAGTGCCAAGTAAGGTACTCGTCCATCATTCTCTTAACGCTGCATAAAAACAATAGTAACATTGCACAGGCAAGGACACATTCTGAATATTGAGAACTGCAGGAAAGACACACGAGCTTGTGCAAAAAGGAAAAGCTTTTTATTAAAAGCACATGGAGAACAACAGGACAATCTCTTAAAACAATAGCACATGATTTATCATAAGTCTTAGCTGAGAATCCTACCGGCATTGAGGACGTATCACTTATCTATACCATTGCCAATGAATTCTACATCACAGTTGATTTGGTAATTAACCACTCTGAGATCACAGACGGACAATTTTTACACGAGGAAAAAGTGTGGGACGTCCTCCCGACATGAAAGACAACACATCATCGCAATTTTTTTTGCTGTTGTAGTTTTGCTCACCTGTTAATGTGAAGAGCGAGCTATAATACACAGGACCGAGAATACCCTCTTCACTGCGAGCTTTGCGAAAACGATGGCAATTTTTTTTTTTGTCTTCGGCAGGATGAATACCAGGGCTTCCCTTATAGCAGCCTTTAAAATGTGAAAACTCTCCTTACCTGAACGAGGTGATACAATAACACACCACGGGCCTGTGGATTAACAAGAAGGCAGATGTTACGGAGATATTATTCTCCCTTGCAATTAATTGCTCAACAAATTATTAAGTGGTCCATATCAAATGATCATTTCTTCACTATTCATGAAACGGTAGCTTCCTGTCCTAAACCATCCTCACTCACCCTGTGCCCGATGTATTTGTGCAACAGAAAGTATAACTATAGGTTTACTCAATAATAATAATACTAATAATCCTTGGATTTGATATCTGTTCTATTACTCCTACTCTTGCTCACTCCCTGGACACACTCTCCTATTTGATGGCAAACAGACTATCAAAATACTAGTGCAGTGTGATCTGCAGTGAAGATACTAGCTAACATCTCTCACCCAATACCTCCCAGATCACCATCACCATGGGTTACCTGAAGGTGAGATTAACGCATTTAGTGGCATCTGTGATTCGCTTCAACAGGAACAGGCACCACGATAGTCCAGATGTTTCCTTCGACAAGTAACCAGGCAGCGAGCCCATCACCGCGTTGAACCAATCGACCGCGTCAGGAGGACGTCCCAAGGCGCTGAAATGAAAACACATTTCATTTAAATTATCAAATGTTTGTACAGGATTTGATTCTCTGGTAACATTAACATGGGCGGATGGGGGGGGGGGGGGGGGGGTGTGGGGGGGTGGAGGAGAGAAAGAGAAGGCAGTGAATGTTATGCTCTTTAAATTAAGGGATGCGAGCGCTGAAAAATGGAACACTCACCACTATTTACCAATAGATGCTGATATCATTCAAGTCTCCAATCTTGTACAGAACGCGTTAAGATGCAGAGTGAAGCCTAGTTTAATACAGGCACGTGTGCAGGATTTGGTGGGGTGATGGGGGGAGGGTCAGAAGGAAGGAAAGAAGGAATCTAACAGTACAATCGGGATTGTGATAATACTGTAGTTACGGTAACAGTGGTGTCTATTTAAAGCATTCCCATTTATAATTGAAACAATTATACTGTATATACACAGGGTGGGATTCAAATGCAGAACAGAAACTCTCACATACATACGCCAAAGTAGCAGGGGGGAAAGGGCATTTCAGGACAGAAGGAAAACTGGTTCTGGTTATCTACCTGCCCGGTTCACGGGAGAGGAACTGACTAGCGAGCGGACGCGTGTTCGCAAGGGAAGCTAACACCTAACCTTTGCTAACTGCCTCCAATAATCACGGTTACACACATACACAAACGCTGAGCTCCCAATTATCTGACTTGATCAGCTGCCTCGCTGGGTCTCATGCCCTTCAGGAACGTTTTCTAAGCTTGGACAAGTTCCACAGAGTCGGAGTCGGAGGAGATTTTATTATTCGAGGCTTGGCTCTGGACCAGGACAAAGTAGCCACTGTAAAGGAAAGCCTCACCTTTTTTTTGTGTGAATAAAGCCTCCATTTATGAGACTCTTATTGTAAGACTCCCCAGGGAGCCGTAAGGAAAACCAGTAATGCAAAAGCTTGAAAGCACGCATTCACAAAATGCTGTGGTGAACAATTTCTCGACAACAATCTGCAAGCACGCAAGGTAATTTCAAGATAAACAATTATTCTGTAGCAATTTTACTGCATCCATAAGCAGGTCTATATTAAGTTCAGTCATAAATAACTCAAGGTTTAAAATGCTGAGGCAGAGCCCTTTTAGTCAGTGCAATTATTGCTGAATACATTCTGGGGAAAAATTGAAGTATAAAGTAATAATAATCCTCGCATTTAGCGCGAGGACGTTCCAAAGAGCTTCTTCACAGGATTGACTGTGTGAGTGACTTGCGTATTTTGTGGGTAAAATTTAGATCTTGCTAAAAAAAAAACACACACATGAGTTTTCAACACAAGACAATTAGAAAGGGAAATGAAACTTACACTAGATAGCAACCGTTAATTCTGGGACAATTCAAGATTGGGAACTTAGAAGTTTAAAACCGATCATTTAAAGGGATGTTTTTAGCCGATTGTATCAGGCAAAAGAGGTGAAAAAGGGGAAACTAACATATAGTATTTCTTCCTGGACTTGCATCATGTGTTTTAGATTACCAGTTCTAATTCCAAGAAAACAATGAAGAAATACCTTAAATTAGTATTGGGGTTTTGCAACCAGTTAAATGTTAATTTTGTTTCCCAGACCAGTTGTTAAGACTGCAATTCTCTTTTCCAGTCCTGAACTCTACAGTATTAGAAATCATCCTTTATCCATTTTCTTAACGAGCATTAAAACACATTTGCAAAGCGCCCAATATGTAAAAGAAATGTCTCTTTGAATAAAAATCGTTACAGAATGAGATTCTGGCCCGGGCGAAGCGCCAAATGCAAAGATTATTATCAATAAGATCTCAACCGCATCAGACTTCAATCCGATGACTCACCTGAAGGTTGGCGTCAAAAAATTGAGAGGTTGGACGAGAGCTCACAAGTTTCTGTTCCAATGCAAAGAGAGATTAATTCATGCCAGTTGACAAATAATTAGAACACGAGAGAAAAATCAGGAGATAAGTAGAGTTGCTATCAATCTTGATGTTAGAATTGGACAAGAGCCATTTAATGTCAGCAAAAAAAAATTTTGATTCAAGATTTGCTTTCCAAGTGAGTCGTGACATGCAGTTACTATAGGTTAAAAACACAGAAAACATGAAAGGAATAACTTCTTCCTTCCTCCACCCCCAGTTGGAATTATTTATTCTTTGAAGTGCATTAAAACTGAACTTGAGCACTTCCAAACTCTCTCTTGTTTTGACAAGAGCATTTTTCACAATCTTTGATGAACAGATCAGCAAAACAGGAAGTTCAGATCTCTCTGCCTTAAACTAACAGATTCAGAGGCACTGTGTAGCCCATTGTATGTGTACTTAAATGCTGTGCCAAACACTTTTTGTCCCTCCCTGTCCAAACATTCTCTAGCTCTTGTTTTGATTAATTCATGCCATTAATTACAACATAGAGTGGGGAAAAAAAACTATTGTTTGGAGTTGTATTTCATTGCTTAACCTCAAGTTAGCACACAATTCCTATCCTTAAACATAAAATAATCCTTGCCTTTCTCTTTCGGAGGGCGTGTCAAAGTACAAGTTACATTTATATAGTGCCCATCACATCAGAAGGGATAAAGGGATATGGGGATAAGGTGGTAAGGTGGAGTTAGATTAGAAGATCAGCCATGATCTTATTGAATGGTGGGGCAGGCTTGAGGGGCCGAATGGCCTATTCCTGCTCCTTATTCTTATGTTTTTGTGTTCTAAGGATGTCTGAATGTGGTGGACAGTTGGGGTTTGGAATCAAGAGAGGCGAAGAGCCGGAAGGCATGATCAAAGAGGAAACTTTTGAAGTGAGCCTTGGGAGAGGCAGAGGGATTCCAGGATGGAGTTCCAGAGATTGGGAGCAGAATTGCTGAAGGCCTGACAGCCAATGGTGGGACGGGCAGAGTGCAGGAACTAATTATTTGGGATCTAAAATAACACAGCTAATTCCTTGTACTAGTAGTTAGAAAAATGAAAATCAGTTTCATGTTGACACTGTTCCTCACAGCAAGCCTGCTTCACAGGTTGATAATACAGTGTTCACCTGCTGGGATAAACTGCCAGTTCCCAGATAATAATAAAAAAAATAATCCTTGCATTTGATATAGAGCTTTTCATGTCTTCTGGACGTCTCAAAAGCACTTCACAGAATATAATGTAACGTGGAATTGACTGTACATTTGTGGGGCGAAGTGCGGCAGATCTAAGGGGACCTAGATAAATATCTGAAGAAGATGTGGTATATAAAAAGGGGAAGAGTAGCGAGCTGAGGCTAGTATACAATCTCCAGAGAACCCCCTGGCCTAGCGAGCTCTAAGGCTGGCAGTCTTGCTCGGCTTTGTAAGCGGTTTGATTCCATGATTGGGATCATGTTGCTGTTGCTGTTTTCCACCCTCAAAATGTTGAATTTTCTCCTTAAAAGTGGGTTAGTAAAATTTATGCTTAATATCGGAAGGTCAAATGCCTGCAATCCAGTGCAGGGTGAAGACAAGTGAACACTGACAATATAACCATATACTGTATTCACAGCATATGTATTTTTAGCAGATCTGACTCCAATCTGCGATTCTAAAAAACGAGTGCGAGAATTCCACAAGACATCAAACTCACCTTAACAGGAACACAAGGAGTGAGTTTGTTCTGTAAAATTCTATAGTACATTGGCAGTTTTGACAGGAGGAAACTATACACACACACACACAATATGTCCTAAATAAAGTTTGTAAGTTTCAACATTTGAAAATGCATGTTTCGTGTAACTTTTAAACATTATTTTAAAATAAGTTATCACAGTTCATTGTACGCACACTCTGAAAGTTTGGTACAAACGTTTCCCTGGCTCAAAGTGACATTGTTAAAATGGTCCTCTTTTACCTCCAATACGTAGAAAGTCCACGATATATCAAAAGGCATCAATTGAAAATAATCAGCAGTACAAGAATGGATAGCTACAGAGCAGACCCATCAACAACAAGTAGATTAAATGAGCCACCTGTTGAGAATTTGTTTTTAAAATGTTAAATGGATAGCAATGATTAGACGCTCACTTTGCTTTTCACCTCTGGAGTCTGAATCCAGCTCAGATAGATACTGTACAGCAGAGTTTGGGCGGGAGCAATGTGACGTGAAAGGACTTTGAACAAACTAGTTCGTTGTGGGTAGTACTGTACTTTGCAATACAAAATGGTGCTCAATTCATAATTCTCAAATCAGGTGATGACCTGGGATGGCTCGGGTAGGAAATGGGAATGTCAACATTGGTGCAAGTGGGGCTGAGCATCTTTTAAAACTTCCAATCTGGCAGGGAGGGGTCGGGGTAGGGGGAAGGAGAGTAGGAAAATTGACTGTATATTTGTGGGCGAAATTTGATGAGCACAGAAATTCACTAAAGAACGGAGAGAAAGAAAGAAAAAAGCACAAAAAAAATGACAGATGATAAAGTGCTGGAAACAATATTCGGGAATGGGCTTGGGGTTCAGGTGTGCCGAACAATACCACAAGGGGAATTCATTACACGTGCTACCAATAACTGCTTCCTGGGATCTTTATTCCCAGGTATTTCCTCCTCCTCCTCCCTATTGATTGCCCCCTTCCCTATCAACCAGAAAAAAAAAGGACACTGAACTGCAGCAATGATTGTATAAGGAAACGTGAACCAAGGCAGCACAATTGGGACAAATCAGGTAAGTCTTTGGTTACGGTTAAAGCAAACCAATTGGCCATTTTCCAACAATGAAACGTAGGGAGTTCTAATCTGCCGTAACCATCAGAAAATTACTGTGTGATAATACACATCAATTGGGAACTATATGAAATGAAGGAATTGTTCAGCACCAAAACTGGAAATGTAAAGGAACTTAATGAAGATAAGCTGGATAGCTTCTCCAATCAAGTCTGTGAACACGGAAGCCAGCAGAGAAACTCCTCCAAACCAATTCCCTTCAGTTACCAGCACTTAATCCTTAAAATAAACAGACAAAATACATCCAACAAAAACGTTAATCATTGGAAATGTTACTTTCCTTTAGAATTTACCCCTTTTCAGACTACTGCTGTCCAATTAATTTCCAAATTATTTTGAACCATGAATGGCATATTCCTCAGGAGCGTAAAAATTTAGTTCATAAACATTTCATACAGAGCTTAATCATATTTTGACATCAATTCTGCAGGTTGCATTTTTAATGCAATTTCATATTCTGTAGATACGGAGTTAAGGCAGGAAATTGTTTTTAAACCAGAAATAGGCATAAAAGTGCATGAATTATTCACCACATCAAACAGTGCCAGATTTAAGCTCTAATACATTGTGCAAAATGCAGGCTCTCAAAACAGAATTAGACAACAAGAGTCAAGTTCTATTAAATGCAACAGAATTTCATATACTGCATGGGGTGGGGGGGAAAAAATCAACAAGATTCTAGGTTAAAAACCCAGGTAAAAACGCACCAAAAAAAGTGCCGAATTAAGATGTACAAAAGATTAGATTCATTTTGTAACCAATAATGCTACCAGAATACACAACACTGCACCCCCTACCACATCACCATTGAACTGAAGTTATAACACATTGATTGTCTGGTTAAAGATCAGGGTGGGAGTGAGAGGGCAGGGGGAATCTGAAATAACAGGTCTTAATTTAAGACTGCAAAAACTAATAAATGTACTCAACCCAAAATGCAAGAGTCATATTATACTGTAGTACAGGATTCTCTAAGATGGGATGTATAGACATTCGTAGGTTCAAATGGAGGCAAGGTTGCTGGATATTTGCAGACCCAACAAAGAAAAAAAAAGGCTTGCACTGTTTACATTTACGTTAAGATAATATGAATTCTCCGATTTCAGATTCCTTTTTGGCAAAATTTAAAGCATAATACACTAATGATGTAGCCAGCAACTGAATCATAAAGAATTAATTGGATCGTAAAAAATTAATGCCACACCATATCAGCTGTCAACTGACTGGATTGGTAGCTACCGCACCATCTGCACAAAGTTTACAAGTTTAAGTTTTTTTTTACAAAAAAAGGTTTAAAAAAAACTATTCAGGAGCTGTTCACAAAAACAGGAGAGCTGGGTACAGTCTCTGCTAATATATAAAGCTGGAATTACCTCTGGTTTACATGGGCGTGAGTGGGATTGGGAAGAGTGAAAAAAACAGCTGAGGTAGTTTTAAGATCTAAACATGATCAGAAAATAGAAATCTTTAACTTTTATCAAAACGTTTCCGTTAAAACATCAATAATTCAGTCCCATTTTAAAAACCTTACCTTGGGCGCACGTACGCGCAGGCACGCGCACTCACACACATCAATTTTTTTTTACCAATAATGTAAACACACCACTGTAGACTGTCAATCCAGGTTTATCCAATGGTGGTGAATCAAGGCAGACATCCTCTTGAAAATTCTCCAGCACAAGGATGTTTCCCCATCCTTTACAACGTGTTTATTTAAGATGCCACATGGAACTCAAGACCAGCTGTCTTCCATTAATTAGCAGTGCAGTGCAAGCTTATCAGCTAGTACTAGGCAAATCTACTTCTCTTTTTTTTAAATGTAAAAGTGAACCTTCGGGCCAAAACATGAGCAGTCGAAATCTCATTATGATGAGTTGAGAGGCAATAAGGTATAAAAGGAGTTTGGGCACCTGGGAAAAAACGCATGCACATCCATGGGGCTTGAACCGGTTACAAAGCCACACGTATCCGTCAAAGGTGGCACGGTAATCATGGTACAGAGAGCACATTTAGAATTGCTAGCCCTGAAGAATTCTCAGGTGTATAGTAAGTTTGCTTCCTTTCCAAATTAAGCAATCACAACTGTACGCTTTTAACGCTCCTGGATTTGGTGGCACGGCCTCAATAATCTGGGCAATGCTCACGGAAAGCAGGATTGGTTTTTGTGGGGGTCAGGCCCCCCAACGCCTCAATTATTTGCTTTGAATCATTGGGCAGTAACATTTTTCACATTCTTCCAAAAAATAAGGAGGCAAATATCTGGCAGGGTCAAAAACACAAATCAAAACATAACTTGCTCAGCAACTGCGGATCCTCCAAAGGAAATGGCACCAGGTCGACCAGACGGCAGATCAATTCTCAAACCGGGGATTCTCTTTTGTTCCTCGAAAGACATGGTTGAAAGCAACTGTGAAACGCTTCCTCCTCAAATAATGGGGGCTTCAGCAACAAAAGCCCCTTGCAGTGCACACAAAAGGACGTCATTTTTTTTGGCTTCATCAAACTTACTCCAAAGCAGATTTTTTTTTCCTCAAAAGAAAACACATTTTATTGATTTTGGATGACAACACAATCAGCTCACAGTGTGTACGTGTGTTTGCGATAGCCAGTATTCAGCAGGTTGAGCCAGAAAATGCCTTTTCTCCTTTTTTTCCTCCCAGTAATCAGCTATAAACAGCACACAGCAAGGAGATCATTTTTTTCCCCTCAAAACACAGGACCCGGTTTCACAATAGCAGATACAGGAACTTTTTTTATATATAAAACTGCCATTCCAGTGAATTATGCAGCCTTTTTTTAAAAAAACAAACATCAACAAAAATCTTTCTTTCCCCTGCAAACGGCCATCTTATTTCACACAAAAAAATTGTCTTCGTTCTAAATTCCAGCTGTATATTTCTTCCTCAGTTTTGCCATTCAAAAATTCTGTCCCTTGTGGAATTTGTTTTTCAGGAAAGAAACATCAATTAGATTAAAAAAAATACATGCAACAGCAGTTTTGTCTATTGAACTATTAACAATACAATAATTTTACACATTTCCTCAAAAAAATTCAGCACTAGAGAAATTCAGTTGGCATGCTACTGAGAAATATTTGCTCTGTCCTAAGGCACCAATCCCTAGTTTTTTTTAATATATATATAGGTAGAAAGCTGTCAAGACTGTGCAAAAGCCGATTTTTTACTCACAGTAAAAATAAAGCACATGAAATAATCCTTAAAGAAGATTATCAAGATGCAAATCAGAAAACAAAGATTCCTTGTAGCTTTACTTAATCCTCTGGACACTTTTGCAGCAACTAAATACCCCCAAATTTGTCAGCAGCTTTTGGTCTCTTTGGAATCAAGGATTTCGATTAAACGTATAAAATTGCCTGGGCAGGACAGACAACAAGCGGGCTTACTTTCTGCACCACGAGTGTCAGGATATGCTTTTTTCTCACTTCAAGAAAAAAGAAAGAGGTTAACACAGTAAAAACAAAAAGGATCAGTCAGCCTCCTTGCAGCAAGTTTGAAAGGCCTGAGACCAGTCTTGCCACCTCAACTGAGGAAGGCTGCGTGACAGGAGGAAATCTAGCCAAACGAGGCTGGGTGATTTCACAGAAAAATATTAATAAAGGACGCGGAGAAGAGACAGATAATCAGACTCGTTCTTTAGTAGGTGTATGTGATTGATGAAAACAACACCCGAGTCTGTGACTTCAAGAGGGAAGAAACAATCTACCCCCTCACCATTCATTCATAAACAACGGCCCAGTTTTGACAGATTAGCAAAAAAAAACAGCTTTTGCACACTCAGAACAGCCTGCTGACATCTTAATATTGGCTACAGATTGATACCATATATTTTACACTCCGGTTTCCTGAAGGTTAAAGGGAACTGACAGATTGGGAATAAACGAACACGATAATGTCATCTTACATTTTTCACTTCACCACTATTAAAATTAATTCAAAATACTCCAGTGCATACTGACTTGCTCCAAAAGATTTACATTCCTTAAATCACAAAAATTAGGAGTTTTGTATAATAACAATAATAATCCTAGAATTTGGTGTAGCACCTTAGAACATCTTCTGAGACGTCTCAAAGCGCTTCACAGGGAATACTGTGAAATGAGTTGACTATATTTTATGGGCGAAACGCAGCAGCCAATTACGCTCAGACATTGATGTGTCAATTAAGAGACCCATAGACCTGAGCAATAACTGTCCACGTTCCTCCTAGTAGGATTAAAACAAAAGCTCCAAACATGGACTGAAGACCTCATTTGTATTGTATCGCACTTGTATCTCTCACATCAGTAAAGAAAATAAACGTTTTGCCCAATGTTATTGTCCAAATTGAATGTAATGCAAAATTTAAACATTAAACATTCATTAGCTTTCAGCCTTTCGCTAAATTAACTGCTCAAACAAGCCACACGTGCCAGTATGTTTCGTTGGAAACTTGGATCATTGTGCTAAAGTCGAATGCGCAAGAAAAAAATAACTTGTGTACTTTTTAGTCTCCACACATATATTATACATATATATATGGATAAATGAAAGAACGCAATTTGAGTGCCCAATATCTAGAGCAGACCAGTTGCAATCTATCTGAAAGTGTTGACCAGTGGTTTTGTTTTGAGAGTAACCTCTAACCAGTCACACATGAACTGGAGTAGGTTGATAGTCATCTCTGGCTGTCACATCACTGACAACCCAGAACTAATCCTTGGAGTGGGGCTCAGGGAATACAGTCACCATCTAAGCAGCAGTCAGTTTGCACTCGTATTTTAACAGTATTTCCTCATCGAAAGGGAGAAGTTGAAATACATTCCTTTGTATCATACTTTTCCTTTAATGTAAAAAATGCCCATTTACTTGTTCAAGCAGCCTCTCCCTTTAAGCACCAGATCACTGCTATGCAAATCACCCACCCACACACTCAGGTTAAAAGAGATACTGGGTTTTGAACTCCCAGCCTCAGATTCTGCTCGCACAGTACATCTTCTTATCACAGGAATACTAGCTCCAGTGTTCCTCTCCTCCAGCAGTTTTAGACGATTTAATTATTGCCAAACTAAAAAGTCATATGACTTTATTTAGGTTTTACATTTGAACTAGAAAAAAGTTCAAAGCACAAGAAATGTGCCTGGAGTTGTAATCCATTCCCAAAAAGGGTTTGGAAAAACAGTTAACTCGTATATTTGAAAAAAACAGCTGGGCTTATATTATTGTGAGGCTGCAGGATCTTTCCAGCCATTTCTTCTCTCAGACTGAAGAGCTAGCCCTCGAACGAACAAGTACACAGGCATTTTTTAGCCCCTTTTGATCCAGGAATCTTAAAATCTTATCGACTTTTGATTAGTCTAGATGTTGACTTTACTGCCCAGATTACTTGCTTAATAAAACAGTTTAAATAGACCAGATTATGGATATACTTAACATGACATTTGTAGAACAGTAGAGGTATCCTTTCACTCTATGTCACAATCTGGGATTTAATTTAAACTAGTTTCAGACCAGTGTCAAATCATTCAAGAGTACTTCTGGACTGTCTGGGCAGTAAAGACAAGAAGTTCTACTTAATATAACTTCCGTTTCTACCTTAGAGTTAGTTTAAGAACAATTACTGGTGCCTAACAAAAGGTATTAAGTGCAAAATCATAAGATATCTGCCTACAACTCTTACAGAACATTACGTAAAATTGGTTGCAAGGTGCCTGTACACCAGGAGCTATTACCTTATTTACAAGAAAAACTATAAAATGAATTGCTGATTCTGAAATAATCATTCTGTCCTTCAATAATACTAATTTTAAGGAGTTGTATGATCCTTAGAGCTAGATCTGTGTTTCTGATAAGGAAATTGCTTAAAGAAAATGTCCTGGCTTCATCCCCTATTGGTAGACGCTACCTTAAAACAATGCAAGAATGGTAAAGCTTTGTACAAAAATCCTGGTTTATACTCAATGCTGACACACAGCATGTGTATTGTAATACAGTATTGGATAGTTTTGGGGGCGGAGTGGGGGGGGCAGTGGGGGTTAGTGAAGCTAACAGGGAAAGGAAATAATGTACTAAATCAACAGAAGAATTTCCAGCCATAATTCCTCTCAACAGAGAGAGGGTTTCGAGTGACCACGTGTATCCACCAAAACGAGATGGTGAATGTACAGTAGTTGGATGCGGTTTAAAGGAGGACTGTCACTCTGTCTTTTCAAACACTATAAGGTTTTTTTTCACCTCTGCGTTTCAATTGGGAAGGCAAGATATATCAGATTGCTGCTGTCGCCAGCTTTACAATCTATCCAGAGTTGCCACTGCTTTTCCGGAGAGACACTCCCAGCGAGACAGCCAGGCAGCTCGGTGGATTTTGCTTTTACTGGCAGGCCAATTGAGTGGCAGATAGCGACAGCCTTATAAAATTACAAAACACGCATTGGAGGGAGGGTGGTGGGGTTGGGGGCGGGGTGGGGGATTGGGGGTGGAGTGGGCATAAACTATAATATGATACTTACAAAAAAGAATCATTTAAAAAAAAATTCTGCAATATTTACACACCCCCCACCTCCCACTTTCTGTATCCTCAGATCACAATACACACACTGTTGTTATTCACTGCTATCGGTACCACGTCAGTGTTTTAAGCTGTACCACGTACAATTATTATAACCAGACAGTCTTCTTCAGATTTGGCCAAAGCACGAGCAGAGGTTTCCAGATACTGCTGAGAGAAACCGCAAGGGGGGAAAGCATGCAGCACACCCATGTTGTCCTTCTCTTTGCTTCCGCCGACAGGCAGGCTGATAACGCCGGCAGCCTGCTTTTGTTTTAGATAGGACACCAAGTTCCTCAGTGGTCGCTGTGGTGACGTGGCCTGCTCAAAGCCCCCTTCCACATTCTCTACGCTGTTTGATGCAGGTACGGCCAAAAGGACGCAGTAGCCGTTAGAACCCGATGCCTTGATGCGCCTGGTGACTTCATCTAACTTAGGCTGATCCAGTCGGAGGCGCTGAGTGATTTTTAGTTGTGCTACTTTTCCACCGGTCGAGAGGTCCACGAGTAAGTTGGTCGCCACAGTCAAGTCGCCCTCGAGGAAGTGCATGTTTGTTGAGAAAGAACTGTTCTTCAGAACCAGCATCCCATGCCAGGCCACGATGAGTTTGTGGTCGTACTGCTGGAAGTTACCAGGTGCTTTGGTGTTGGCGGAGTCTGATTTGGATTTGCTTCGGAGAAGGCTCTCGCTTTCTATAGTTCTGTGCTTGCGGTCTTTATCCTTTTCGATAAGACTCAGGAGACTTCGCACCTCGTGTTTGCCGCTGGCACCTTTTTCCAAGCTGTTCCTGCGATCCCTGCCGGGGGAATACCGTTCGTTCTTGGCTTCCGTGTCGCTGTGCCGGCCACCGTCCCGACTGCTGTTACCCGGACTGCGCTCCGGCGAAAGGCAGCGGCGCTTTCGCTGCCGATCGTTGCTGGGGGAACGATCTAAAGTCCGCCCCTCGACTGGAACTCTCCTCTTTCTCCTTTGGTCCCAGTTTTGCAAGACGTGCTCTCGCCCGCGCTCAATAGACCAGGTGTCTCGGATCTCACGTTCAATGGGATCAAACTGTTCGTGAGCATTTCGGGTTCTCTCCCGCACAGAAAGGATGTGCCAGTCAGTGGTTGGATAAATCTCCCTTTCCCTGAAAGGCAGTGGGGGTGAATTTCTCTCTCGGGCCCTCAAACATTCAGCACCGCGAGGTACGAGGCCATCTCCAACCAAATCAAAGGGAGGCAAAGGCAAGGCCTGCAGAAATTGCTGAGGATAGCGGTGCTCGGTGTCCGCAAAGTCAACTCTCAACCTGCGATCAGGCCCGCCCAGAGGAAAGCCGCGCATCTGAGTACAAGCGGCTTGTGCGGCGTCCAAACTTTCGTACTGAATGTACGCCCAGCTGTCACCCTTGCGATAGTCGATAGACCGAATGGTCCCAAAGCGGTCAAATTCCCTGGCCAGACCAGCTACAGGGACCCAGGCACCCAGCCCTCCAACCCACAAGCGGGTGGTAGGAGTTGCCTTTCCGTAACCGATTTTAATTGGATTTCTCCCGATCACTTTGCCAGACATTGCAATCTTGGCTCTGTGGGCCATATCCAAGTTTTCAAATTTCAGGAAACCGTAGGAATTGCCTTGCCCGCGAGCCGGGCGTTTGATATCCACCTCCAAGATAACTCCAAACCTTTCGAAAGCAAGCAGAAGGTCATTCTGTAATACTGATGGATCCAAGTTACCAATAAACAACGTCCTATTAGCTCTTTTATCGTCTTCGGGTAACTTTTCCTCCTCCCTGAATGTAGTTCTATCAATCGTATAAGCAGCTCGCCCCCGGCCTTCATAAAAGGCGTAATCCCTCTCTCTTTCTAGTTCTCGCTGGGCGAGTGGTGGGGGAGGTGGGGGTGGAGGAATTTGACGTCCCAAAGAACTGCGTTGCTGCACCCGATGTTCTCTGTAGGCAAGTCCCCCGGGGGACAGAGACCTTTGCCTGTGACGGTTTCCCTGAACACTTGCTGCTGAATAGCCATCCAGTTCGGGAGAGTAACTCCTTCCTTTCGGAGGCGGGTAGTACACCTCGATCTTCAGAGGCCGATCATAGAGCACCAGCCGGCCTTTGGCGTGGCGGGCGGCCTTGGCATCCTCCGAGTGCCTGAAATTCACCAGGGCCACCCGCTCGTCGCCGTCCCTGGAAATCTTCACGCTGACGTCGCCGAACTTCTTGAACTCGTGGAACAGCCCGTCCTCGATGGCGCCATCGCTCAGCTGCGAGCCCAGGTCGCTGATCTTCAGCGCTTTGTAGTCGGTGGGGGCGTGCCGCTCGTTCCTGCTCGCCCTGGAGGAGACGCTCAGACTGTTGCTGGTCCTGTTGGGCTGATAGACCTCGTAGTCCCGGCTGTTGGTCCTCTTGGCGCTGATGTTGCGGGTTCTCTTGACGTTGTGGGCCTTGTTGTTCCTGTTCAGGGTGTTGTTGTGGCTGTTTGTCCCAATCTTCCTTTGCTGCTGCTGCTGCTGCTGCTGCTGTTGTTGTTGTTGCTGTTGGTGGTGATGGCCTCCTCTTCTGTCTTCCCCGCGCTTCCCACTCGACTTGGGGGACACGTCCTTCTCCTTCATAGCTCGGCTTTTCCACAGCGCCCCCCCACCCCCCACCCCCCACCCCGATGGATCTCAAAACAGATGTCAATCTCTTTCTCTGTCTCCTTCTCTCTCCGCGTCCAAAGCTCGACGCAATCAGTCAGTCAGTCACTCTCTTCCTCTCCACCGACACTCTTCTTCATTCACCTTATTTTATTTCTCCCCCACTGCTCCTCTCCTCTCTCTCCCTCCCCTCCCACACTGCCACTACTCCCCCACCACCCCTCCCTGTCTCTCTCTCTCTCTCCCTTCACCCACCACCCCACCGGCGGCGGGTTTTTTGAGGAGAACAAATCCGAGGGCCTTGGGCGCTTAACACGCACACACTTTACCTCATGAAATCAATGGGCGGGCAAACCGACTTCCGAAGGGATTGGTTCCAAATTTCCCTTCCCTTCCCCCCCACCCTCACCCTACTACTCCACCCACACAGAGAGAGACACACAAAAAAAAACCCGCCTGAAGACTCTCTCTCTCTCACTCACTTCGCCGGCGCCATTTTGTACGGGGTAAGTCCCGCCCTTTCTCTTTCCCGCCCCTCAAGCCGCTTCCCATTGGCCAGAGACCCAGGTCCTCCCAGGCCCGGGCCAGGTCCTCCGGGGAGCCTTCCGCCGCTCTGATTGGCTCAACCCAGGTGTCGATCAAGCGGACAACAAAAAAAAGCGCGTGACGTCAGCAGGCAGGCAGCAGAGGTGGGTGGTGGGGGGGGGGAAGAGGAAGAAGGGAGAGGAAGGAGAGAGGAAGGAAATAGGAAAGAGAATAAAACACACACAACATAAAACAATTCCCAACACCCCCCCCCCCCCTCTCCCAGGAAAAGGCGGGGGTGGGGGGGGGAGGGTGAGAGGGGAGGAAGAATGGTGAGGAAGTGAAGTGGGGGGTGGGGAGGAAGATGGGGGGAAGAGAGAATAGGAAGAATGGTGAGGAAGTAAAGCAGTGGGTGGGGAGGAAGATGGGGGAGAGGGTGGGAGGGGAAGGAAGAGAAGGGAGGAAGGAAGAACGGTGAGGAAGTGAAGTGGGGGTGGGGAGGAAGAGAGGTAGAATGGGGAGGGGGAAGAGGTGCGTGGGGCTGGAAGAATGAGGAAGTGGGGGGAGGAAGTGGGGGGGGGGGGGGAGGGTGAGGGAGTAGAGAGTGGGTTAGTGAGGGCGGTGTGTTTTATTTTGAACCGAAATTCAGGCCTTCACTGGCTACCTGTTGTTGGGGTGATGGGGAGGGTGAGGGTGGGGTGTTTAAATCCCCCCCCCCCACCACGCAAAAAAAAATCGACACAATGGTATATCCTGGACAGAGCTTGTGTGGCTTAGTGGTTAGAGCGCTTGTCTTGCAAACTGGGGAGACATGTGTTCGAATCCAGGCAGGTCAGGGCGAAACCTTAGGCAAGTTTCCTTACTCGACACACACACACACACAGACGCCTAATAATAATCACTCCCCCCAAAAAAACCACAATAATAAAATTAGTCATTTTCAATCCACGACTGTTTGTGTGTGTGTGTGGATGTGGATGGGGCGGGGGGACGTTGCCGTACGCAATCGGCTGCCGCGTTTCGCCCACAAATATATATATATATACAGTCACTACACTTTACAGTCTATTCCGTGAAGCGCTTTGAGACGTCGATAAGACATGAAAAGCGCGATATCAAATGCCAGGATTATTATTATCTTTCACTTGTTTCGTATGGGGGGGTGGGGGGGCTATGTGTGTGTCTGTGTATGTGTGTTTGGGGGAGCTATGTGTGTGTGTGTCTGTGTTTGTTTGGGGGGCGTGTGGGGGGGGGGGGGGAGGGACTGTGTGTGTGTGTCTGTGTTTGTTTGGGGGGCGTGTGGGGGGGGGGGGAGAGGGACTGTGTGTGTGTCTGTGTTTGTTTGGGGGCTGTGTGTGTGTGTTTGGGAGGGCTATGTGTCTGTGTATGTCTGTCTGTGTGTTTGGGGGGGGGGCTATATGTGTGTCTCTGTGTGTTTGGGGGGGTCTATGTGTGTGTGTATCTGTGTGTGTGTCTGCACCAGGAGAGAGAGACCTGAGGCCTAGAGAGGCCAGGCCTGGGCCTGTCACGTCACATGCACGTCCCGTCCAGTCCCCGCCCATCCACCGACCCACTCTCCCCCCCTCTCCTATTGGTTCGCCGCTCCCGTCCCGTCGCCCTCTGATTGGTTGGAACGGGTCGTCAATCACACTCCGCTCCCGCCCCGTCGCCCTCTGATTGGTCGGTGCTGGGCGTCAATCATACTCCGCTCCCGCCCCGTCGCCCTCTGATTGGTCGGGACTGGGCGTCAATCACTCCGTTCCCGCCCCATCGCCCTCTGATTGGTCGGGGCAGGGCGTCAATCACACCCCCCTACCCACTCACCCACACCCTGCCCAAGTGACCATTTCTAACTCCCAATCAATCAATCAATCAATCAATCGATACTTTACTGATTTATATTGTGTAGCGCCTTTCATGTCGAGAGGACGTCCCAAGGCGCTTTACAGTTGGATGCGGGGGAGGGGGGGGGGAGGGGGGTAGGATGAGGAAGGTTTGGGAAAATTAAAAAATTGACTGTATATTTGTGAGCGAAACGCGGCAGCCAAACTGCGCACGGCCGCGTCCCCCCACACACAGTCATTAATAATAATCCTTGCATATAATAATGATAGTGTAATAACAATAATCCCGGTACTGGATAATCATAATGATAATAATCCTAGCCTATCATAAAAAGAATCATTTGCATTTGACAATAATAATAATAATAATGATTGAAAATAAAATTTTTGCATTCGACAAAGCGCCTCATCACGTCTACGAGAACCTCCCAAAGCGCTTCACCGACTCCTCTGTAAAGTGAATCGACTGTATATTTGGTGGGCAGCGAAACGCGGCAGCTATTGGCGCTCAGCAGTGTCTCCCACAAACCTGTGTGGAAGGGGGCGGGCGACGAAATCATTATCGAAAGCGCCTTTTCTGTGTTAAAATCGCATTTAATCATAACCGTTTGGCTCACCAATATATTTTCCTGTAGTTTCCACTTCCAATCCCCACTCCACCCCCCACCCCTCCCCCCCCACCCCCCCACCCACCAAAGGCTGAGCCTGCAATGTGTTAAGTTTGTCTCAGTGGCTCGCTCTCTGCCCGAGAATGGTGAGCTCAGGGGCTCCCGCTCGCAGAATTCTGGGTGCCAGCAGCAAGTTGGGTCTTTGAACTAACGCTGATAATAATCCCTAGAAAAAAAATAATGAAATGGGTCATTTCAATCCACGGGTGTCTGTGGGGGGGGAACGCTGCTGTGCGCAATCGGCTGCCGCGTTTCGCCCACAAATATACTGTCGATTCACTTTACAGTGTATTCTGCGAAGGGCTTTGAGACGTCGCCGGAAGATGTGAAAAGCCGCGATCTCAAATTATTTGGAGCACAAACGATTGCTGAATTCACCCACACGGTCACTGCACTTGACAGTAATTACTGGAGAGTGATTCGGTGCGTGTCGTCAATAACAATTCCTTCGTTGTGAGATACGAGACAATCGTTACTTAAAATAACAAACGGGGACCTTCTCAGGCCCTCAGCCCCCCCCCCCCCACCACCACCACCACCCCCCCACCCCCCACCACCACCACCACCCCCGTCTTAATTTTCCTTCCTTCCATCTGAATCGATAAAGGCTGTGCTTTTGGAAACTTTACGCCAGGTGGTGCTGTGAATCCACGCACAGTAAACTGAGAGACGATGGGGTGAAACGACAAGGTGTTCTGTGATAATTGTCACATTGGTGATAATGACATTGGAGCACGGGTGTGACTCTGCCCTCGGTTTGTGCGTCTCAGTATTTGGGCCTGAAGCCAGCATTAAGACAGTTTACCAGCTGTCTTGAAATCTCACTTTCCTGCTGAATACTTTCCCAGTGAATGAAGCATTGATGAAATGAAGATTAATAATGTAATAATAATCCTTGCATTCGATATGGCGCCTTTCACGTCTTCTAGACGTCTCAAAGCGCTTCACAGAATGTACTGTAAAGCAAATTGATGGGTTTAAGGGGGAGCTCCTGTAGCCGAGTGATTAGAGCACTCGCTTTGCAAGCATGAGACCCGTGTTCGAATCCAGGCAGGTCAGGGTGAAACCTTGGGTAAGTTTCCTTACTCCACACACACACACACATACACACACACACACGCGCGTGTACGCCTAATAATAATCACTTAAAGAAAAACAATAATAATAAATTGGTCATTTTCAACCCACGACTGTTTGTGTGTGTGTGTGTGGTTGGGGGGGTGGGGGGGGGGGGGGTGCACTGCTGTGCGCAATTGGCTGCCGTGTTTCGCTCTCCACAAATATATATACATATATACAGTCAATTCACTTTACAGTATATTCTGTGAAGCGCTTTGAGACACAGTCGATAAGATGTGAAAAGCCGCTATATCCAAATGCAAGGATTATTATTACAGTATTGTGTCAGACACTGAGTTAAACCCCCCCCCAAAAAAAAATTCATCAGGTTGACTCCTTTTTTGTCAATGTCGGACTGGACGTTTTGTGAGCTCAAAGACACAGCCGCCTTCTGATCCAGAGGAGAGAGTGACTTGAATCGAGCTGACAATATTCCTTTACGTACACAGAGCGCAATCAAGACCTTTCATTCCTTCAGTCTGTCGATCAGTCAGTCAGTCAGTCAGTCAGTCTGTCGATCGATCAGTCAGTCAGTTCCCCCGACTGTCTGCTGCGAGCATGAAAAACATTAAATGCCCCCCGTTTCTACACTAATCTATCATGCCTCTGGCATCTGTGTTTGCGGTTAATTTGAAATGGATTATATTTGTCACAAACCGATTCGCAGGCAGCTTCTTGCTGTGATCTTCATTCATCCTTAGCGCTGAATTTCATTAGTGGCTTTCTCGGTTCCCACTGATCAAAAAAACAAACCTTTCGCATTTTCTCAGCACTCTCCGCGCTTGTGTCTTATCGTCATGTTTTTCTCGTAATCTCTCGTCTCTCGTTTGACGCCCGCCTTGTCTCTCCCTCTCTCTCTCTCTCTCTCTCTCTCTCTCTCGCTCTCTCTCTCCGTTTCTGAATATTTCATGGCTGTTTTGAGGCGGCAATGTTGGCTACAAAAAATCCACAGTCACTACGCGTTACGCGTGATAACCTTCGAGATCGTTTGATGTGAGATCTCGTATCGCTTTCTCATCAAATAAAAGCATTGTTATTATTATTGTTATTATCTCTCTAAATTGCATTCTCTCTCCTCTGTTTTCTCTCACCGGTTCTCTGTCTCTGTCTATTCTCCGTGGCTCACTCTTTCTCACATTTCTCGTCCCCCCCACCCTCTGTCTCTCTCTCTCTCTCTCTCTCTCTCTAAACCCCCCCCCACCGTCCCCCCCCACCCCCTTCTCTCTCTGACTCTCCCTTTGTTTCTCAAAACGTTTATTCGTAGGGTTTACGGATGATGACTGATTGAAAGCCAACATTGTAGATTTCGTTTTTTCTACACAGTTTCCTTCGCTCAGACTCTCGCTCTCTCTGCTTAGCGGGAAAAAACAAACCTGAATCCTTGACATTCCCCCCCAACCCCCCCACCCCCCACCCCCACACCCTCACCCCCACCCCCCGTGTGTTTAATAAAAGCCGCGCTGTTACACATTTAAAAAAAATGTTGTTCACATTGACAATTCCAGAAGGCTAGGGTATGAATTGCCCTCGTGGGAGTGTTAAGAGCAGCTGAATTTTTGTGAAAGTTCACAACACTCACGGCTTTTAAAGTAGCTGTGGGTGTATTGGGTGGGGTGGTGGGGGGGGGGGGGGGGGGGGGGGGGTCGGGGGGGGTTGGTGAGAGAGTGGGGGGGGGGGGGGTGATTGAGTCAATAATGCCAAGGCATTATTCTAAAAATAAAATCTAGCCAGATGACTGCCTTAGTCCATTTAGATATTGGGCGTACAGTACAGAACTGTATTATCTGTTCCTGAGGAAGCAAAATTAATCGTCTTTAAAGTATGAGGGGAGGGTCAGTTTCAGTTTCAGAGAGGGGGGGGGGGTCACTGGATTGCCCGCTAGCCCTCAGGGTAGGTGCAGTTCAGATATCTGGACGTGACAAAGTCATTAAGGAGCAGGCTCACACACACACACACACACACACATGTCTCCTTGACGCAAGGACTAAGGTCAATGGTTAGCTCCCAGCCCTAACTCCAACAACAACAACAACAACACCCACCACCACCACTACAAATGATATCTGTGAAGGACCTTTCATGTCGGGAGGTGCTTCCTCCAAAGGATCTGGACAGTCAGAGATTTGGGACCCAAGCCAGAGCAGTTGGGATCGAGGAGGGGGTGGTGGTGGGGGGGTGGTCAGGTTGGATTGCGGATATGGTAGGAGGGTAGGAAGGTGGGCAAAGGCGAGGTCGAAGAGAAGGTTTGTCAAGACATGCCTTGAAAGAGGCAAGGGAGGGAAGGGAGGGGAGCGAGGCGAAGGGTCTGTCGGATGGAATTCCAAAGGATGGGAGAGGCTGAAGACCTGACCACTGATGGTGGGGCCGGCCGGGGGGA
>JAYJKW010000205.1:0-44079 GCA_035084275.1 Hydrolagus colliei
GGTGGTCACTTAGGGATGTAGGTGGGCGCTCGGGGCTGTTGTTGGGCGACTAGGGCTGTAGACGGGCGCTTCGGGCTGTAGGTGGGCGCTCAGGGCTGTAGGTGGGCGCTCAGGGCTGTAGGTGGGCGCTGAGGGCTGCCGGTGGGCCCTTAGGGCTGTAGGTGGGCGCATAGGGCTGTAGGTGGGCGCTAAGGGCTGTATGTGGGCGCGTAGGGCTGTAGGTGGGTGCTTAGGGCTGTCGGCTGGCGGTTAGTTCTGTAGATGGGCGCTTGGGGCTGTTGGTGGGCGCTTACGGCTGTAGGTTGGCGCTTAGGGCGGTAGGTGGGCGATTAGGGCTGTAGGAGGGCGCTTAGGGCTGTAGATGGGCGGTAAGTGCTGTAGGTGGGCGCTTAGGGCTGGAGGTGGGCGCTTAGGGCTGCAGGTGGGCACTCAGGGCTGTTGGTGGGCGATTCGTTCTGTAGGTGGGCGCTTACGGCTGTATGTGCGCCCTCAGTGCTGGAGGTGGGCGCACAGGGCTGTAGGTGGGCGCTTAGGGCTGTAGGTGGGCGCGTAGGGTTGCAGGTGGGCGATGAGGGCTGCAGGTGTGCGCTCAGGGCTGTAGGTGTGCGCTCAGGGCTGTAGGTGGGCGCTGAGGGCTGCCGGTGGGCGCTTAGGGCTGTAGGTGGGCGCATAGGGCTGTAGGTGGGCGCTAAGGGCTGTATGTGGGCGCCTAGGGCTGTAGGTGGGCGCATAGGGCTGTAGGTGGGCGCTTAGGGCTTTAAGCGGTCGCTTAGGTATATAGGTGGGCGCTCAGGTCTGTTGGTGGGCGATTACAGCTGTAGGTGGGCGCTTAGGGCTGCCGGCGGGAGCTTAGTGCTGTAAATTGGCGCTTAGGGCTGTAGGTGGGCGCTTACGCCTGTAGCTTGGCGCTTAGAGTGGTAGCTGGGGGCTCAGGACTGTAGTTGGGCGCGTAGCGCTGTAGGTGGGCCCTTATGGCTGTAGTTGGGCGTTTAGGGCTGTAGGTGGGCGCTAAGAGCTGTAGGTGGGCGTTTAGGGCTGTATGTGGGCGCTTAGGGCTCTAGGTGGGCGCTAAGAGCTGTAGGTGGGCGATTAGGGCTGTAAGTGGGCGCTTAGGGCTGTCGGCTGGCGCTTAGTGCGGTGGGTGAGCGCTTAGGGCTGTAGGTGGGCGACTAGGGCTGTAGATGTGCGCTCAGGGCTGTAGGTGGGCGGTTCGGGCTGTACGTGGTCGTTTCGTGCTGTAGCTGGGTGCTTAGGGCTGTAAGTGGGCGCGTAGGGCTGTAGGTGGGCGCACAGGGCTGTCGTTGGGCGCTTAGGGCTGTACGTGGGCGCTTAGCGCTGCAGGTGGTCGCTTAGGTCACTAGGTGGGCGCTTAGGGCTGTAGGTGGTCGCCTAGGGCTGTAGGTGGGCCCTTAGGGCTGTAGGTGGGCGCTACGAGCTGTAGGTGGGCGCTTAGGGCTGTATGTGGGCGCTCAGGGCTTTAGTTGGGCGGTTAGGGCTGTAAGTGATCGTTTCGTGCTGTAGCTGGGTGCTTAGTTCTGTAGGTGGGCGCGTGTGGCTGTAGGTGGGCGCTCAGGGCTGTCGGTGGGCGCTTAGGGCTGTACGTGGGCGCTTAGCGCTGCAGGTGGTCGCTTAGGTCACTAGGTGGGCGTTTAGGGCTGTAGGTGGTCGCCTAGGGCTGTAGGTGGGCCCTTAGGGCTGTAGGTGGGCGCTGAGGGCTGTAGGTGGGCGATCATTGCTGCAGATGTGCGCTTAGGGCTGTCGGAGGGCGCTTAGGGCTACAGGTGGGCGCTTAGGGCACTAGGTGGGCGATTAGGGCTGTATGTGGGCGATCATGGCTGCAGATGTACGCTTAGGTCTGTCGGAGGGCGCGTAGGGCTGCAGGTGAGGTCTTAGATCTGTAGTTGGGCACTCGGGGCTGTAGGTGTGCGCTTAGGGCTGTAGTTGGGCGCTCAGGGCTGTAGGTGTGCGCTTAGGGCTGTAGGTGGGCGCTTACGGCTGCAATTTGGCGCTTAGGGCGGTAGGTGGGCGATGAGGGCTGTAGTTGGGCGCTTAGGCCTGTAGTTGGTCGCTCAGTGCTTTAGATGAGCGCTCAGGGCTGTAGGTGGGCTCTTAGGGCTGTCGTTGGGCTCTCACGACTGTAGGTGGGCGTGTAGGGCTTTACGTGGGCGTTTATGGCTGTAGGTGGGCGCTCAGGGCTGTTGGAGGGCGATTAGGGCTGTAGGTGGGCGCTTTGGGCTTTAGTTGGTCACTTAGGGATGTAGTTGGGCGCTGGGTGCTGTTGTTGGGCGATTACGGCTGTAGACGGGCGCTTCGGGCTGTCGGCTGGCGCTTAGTGCTGTAGGTGGGCGCTCAGGGCTGTAGGTGTGCGCTTAGGGCAGTAGGTGGGCGCTGAGGGCTGTAGGTGTGCGCTGAGGGCTGTAGGTGGGCACTCAGGGCTGTAGGTGGACGCTAAGGGCTGTAGGTGGTCGCTCAGTGCTTTAGAAGTGCGTCAGGGCTGTAGTTGGGCTCTTAGGGCCGGGGGTGGGCTCTCAGGGCTGTAGCTGGGCGATTAGGGCTTTAGTTGGGCGTTTAGGGCAGTAGGTGGGCGCTCAGGGCTGTCGGCTGGCGCATAGGGCTCTAGGTGGCCGCTTAGGGCTGTACGTGGCCGCTTAGGGCTGTAGGTGGGCGCTTAGGGCTGTTTGTGGGCGATCATGGCTATAGATGTGCGCTTAGGTCTGTCGGAGGGCGCGTAGGGCTGTCGCAGGGCGCTAAGGGCTGTAGGTGGGCGCTTAGGGCTGTAGGTGGGCGCTTAGGGCACTAGGTGGGCAATTAGGGCTGTAGGTGGTCGCCTTGGCAGTAGTTGGGTGCTCAGAGCTGTATGTGGGCGATCATGGCTGCAGATGTGCGCTTAGTTCTGTCGGAGGGCGCGTAGGGCTGTAGGTGGGCTCTTAGGGCTGTAGTTGGGCACTCAGGTCTGTAGGGGGGCATTTAGGGCTTTAGGGTGGGCGGTTAGGGCTGTAGGTGGGCGCTCAGGGCTGTTGGTGGGCGATTAGGGCTGTAGGTGGGCGCTTAGGGCTGTCGGCGGGCGCTTAGGTCTGTAGGTGGGCGCTTAGGACTGTAGTTGGGCGCTTAGGGCTGCTGTTTGGCGCTTAGGGCGGTAGGTGGTCGCGTAGGGTTGTAGGTGGGCGTTCAGGGCAGCAGGTGGGCGCTTAGCGCTGTAGGTGGGCGTTTAGGTATCTAGGTGGGTGCTTAGGGCTGTAGATGGGCGCTTAGGGCTGTAGGTGGGCGATTAGGGCTGTAGGTAGGCGCTCAGTGTTCTAGTTGGCGCTGTGGGCTGCAGGTGGGCGATGTGGGCTGCAGGTGGGCGCTTAGGGTTGCTGGTGGCGTCTTGGGGCTGTAGGTTGTCGCTCAGTGCTTTAGGTGGGTGTTGAGGGCAGTTGGTAACCTCTTAGTGCTGTGGTTGGGCTCTCAGGGCTGTAGGTGGGCGCTGAGAACAGTAGTTGTGCGCTCAGCGCTGTAGGTGGGCGCTTAGGGCTGTAGTTGGGCGCTCAGGGCTGTAGGTGGGCGCTATGGGCTGTAGGTGGGCGCTTAGGGCTATAGGTGGGCGCTTACGGCTGTAATTTGGCGCTTAGGGCGGTAGGTGGGCGATGAGGGCTATAGTTGGGCGCTTAGGGCTTTAGTTTGTCGCTCAGTGCTTTACATGAGCGCTCAGGGCTGTAGGTGGGCTCTTAGGGCTGTCGTTGGGCTCTCACGACTGTAGGTGGGCGTGTAGGGCTTTAGGTGGGCGATTATGGCTGTAGGTGGGCGCTCAGGGCTGTTGGAGGGCGATTAGGGCTGTGGTGGGCGCTTAGGGCTGTCGGCGGGCGATTAGGTCTGTAGGTGGGCGCTTAGGGCTGTAGGTGGGCGCTTTGGGCTTTAGATGGTCACTTAGGGATGTAGTTGGGCGCTGGGTGCTGTTGTTGGGCGATTACGGCTGTAGACGGGCGCTTCGGGCTGTCGGCTGGCGTTTAGTGCTGTAGGTGGGCGCTCAGGGCTGTAGGTGTGCGCTTAGGGCAGTAGGTGGGCGCTGAGGGCTGTAGGTGTGCGCTGAGGGCTGTAGGTGGGCACTCAGGGCTGTAGGTGGACACTTAGGGCTGTAGGTGGTCGCTCAGTGCTTTAGAAGTGCGCTCAGGGCTGTAGTTGGGCTCTTAGGGCCGGGGGTGGGCTTTCAGGGCTGTAGGTGGGCGATTAGGGCTTTAGGTGGGCGTTTAGGGCAGTATGTGGGCGCTCAGGGCTGTCGGCTGGCGCATAGGGCTCTAGGTGGCCGCTTAGGGCTGTAGGTGGCCGCTTAGGGCTGTAGGTGGGCGCTTAGGGCTGTTTGTGGGCGATCATGGCTATAGATGTGCGCTTAGGTCTGTCGGAGGGCGCGTAGGGCTGTCGCAGGGCGCTAAGGGCTGTAGGTGGGCGCTTAGGGCTGTAGGTGGGCGTTTAGGGCTGTAGATGGGCGCTCAGGGCTGTCGGCGGGCGCTTAGGTCTGTAGGTGGCCGCTTAGGGCTGTTGGTGCGCCCTCAGGGCTGGAGGTGGGCGCTCACGGCTGTAGGTGGGCGCTTAGGGCTGTAGGTGGGCGCGTAGGGCTGCAGGTGGGCGATGAGGGCTGTAGGTGTGCCCTCAGGGCTGTAGGTGTGCGCTCAGGGCTGTAGGTGGGCGCTGAGGGCTGCCGGTGTGCGCTTAGGGCTGTAGGTGGGCGCATAGGGCTGTAGGTGGGCGCTAAGGGCTGTATGTGGGCGCGTAGGGCTGTAGGTGGGCGCTTAGGGCTGTCGGTTCGCGGTTAGTTCTGTAGATGGTCGCTTAGGGCTGATGGTGGGCGCTTACGGCTGTAGGTTGGCGCTTAGGGCGGTAGGTGGGCGATTAGGGCTGTAGGAGGGCGCTTAGGGATATAGGTGGTCGCTCAGTGCTTTAGATGGGCGCTTAGGGCTGTAGGTGGGCGGTAAGGACTGTAGGTTGGCGCTTAATGCTGGATGTGGGAGCTTAGGGCTGCAGGTGGGCGCTCAGGGCTGTTGGTGGGCGATTAGTTCTGTAGGTGGGCGCTTACGACTGTATGTGCGCCCTCACGGCTGGAGGTGGGCGCTCAGGGCTGTAGGTGGGCGCTTAGGGCTGTAGGTGGGCGCGTAGGGCTGCAGGTGGGCGATGAGGGCTGTAGGTGTGCGCTCAGGGCTGAAGGTGTGCGCTCAGGGCTGTAGGTGGGCGCTGAGGGCTGCCGGTGGGCGCTTAGGGCTGTAGGTGGGCGCAAAGAGCTGTAGGTGGGCGCTGAGGGCTGCCGGTGGGCGCTTAGGGCTGTAGGTGGGCGCTAAGAGCTGTAGGTGGGCGCTTAGGGCTGTAGGTGGCCGCTTAGGGCTGTAGTTGGGGACTTAGGTCTTTATGTGGTCGCTTAGGGATGCAGGTGGGCGCTAAGGGCAGTTGGTGGGCGATTAGGGCTGTGCGTGGGCGCTTAGGGCTGTCGCTGGCGCTTAGTGCGGTAGGTGGGCGCTTAGGCTGTAGGTGGGCGACTAGGGCTGTAGATGGGCGCTCAGGGCTGTAGTTGGGCGGTTAGGGCTGTACGTGGTCGTTTCGTGCTGTAGCTATGTGCTTAGGGATGTAGGTGGGCGCGTAGGGCTGTAGGTGGGCGCTCAGGGCTGTCGGTGGGCGCTTAGGGCTGTACGTGGGCGCTTAGCGCTGCTGGTGGTCGCTTAGGTCACTAGGTGGGCGCTTAGGGCTGTAGGTGGTCGCCTAGGGCTGTAGGTGGGCCCTTAGGGCTGTAGGTGGGCGCTGAGGGCTGTAGGTGTGCGATCATGGCTGCAGATGTGCGCTTAAGGCTGTCGGAGGGCTCTTAGGGTAATAGGTGGGCGCTTAGGGCACTAGGTGGGCGAATAGGGCTGTAGGTGGGCGCGTAGGGCTGTAGTTGGGCTCTTAGGGCTGTAGGTGGGCGATCAGGGCTGTAGGTGGGCGCTTAGCGCTTTAGGTGGGCGTTTAGGGCTGTAGGTGGGCGTTCAGGGCTGTTGGTGGGCGATTAGGGCTGTAGGTAGGCGCTCAGTGCTCTAGGCATCGCTGTGGGCTACAGGTGGGCGCTTAGGGCTGTAGTTGGTCGCTCAGTGCTTTAGATGGGCGTTTAGGGCTGTAGGTGGGCGCGTAGGGCTTTAGGTGGTCGCTTAGGAATGTCGTTGGTCGCTCAGGGCTGTTGGTGGGCAATGAGGGCTGTAGGTGGGCGTTTAGGGCTGTCGGCTGGCGGTTAGTGCTGTAGATGGGCGCTCAGGGCTGTTGGTGGGCGCTTACGGCTGTAGGTTGGCGCTTAGGGCGGTAGGTGGGCGATTAGGGCTGTAGGAGGGCGCTTAGGGATGTAGGTGGTCGCTCAGTGCTTTAGATGGGCGCTTAGGGCTGTAGGTGGGCGGTAAGGGCTGTAGGTGGGCGCTTAGGGCTGGAGGTGGGCGCTTAGGGCTGTAGGTGGGCGCTTAGTGCTGTAGGTGGGCGATTAGGTCTGTAGGTGGGCGCTTACGGCTGTAGGTGCGCCCTCAGGCTGGAGGTGAGCGCTCAGGGCTGTAGGTGGGCGCTAAGGGCTGTAGTTGGGCGCGTCGGGCTGCAGTTGGGCGATGAGGGCTGTAGGTGTGCGCTCAGGGCTGTAGCTGTGCGCTCAGGGCTATAGGTGGGCGCTGAGGGCTTTAGGTGGGCGCTTAGGACTGTAGGTGGGCGCATAGGGCTTTAGGTGGGCGCTTAGGGCTGTAGGTGGGCGCTGAGGGCTGTAGGTGGGCACTTAGGACTGTAGGTGGGCGCTGAGGGATGTAGGTGGGCGGTTAGGGCTTTAGCAGTGCGCTGCGGGCTGTAGGTGGGCGCTGAGGGCTGTGGTTGGGCTCTCACGACTGTAGGTGGGCGCGTAGGGCTTGAGGTGGGCGATTATGGCTGTAGGTGGGCGCTCAGGGCTGTTGGTGGGCGATTAGGGCTGTAGGTGGGCGCTTAGGGCTGTCGGCGGGCGCTTAGGTCTGTAGGTGGGCGCTTAGGGCTGTCGGTGGGCGCTGAGGTCTGTAGGTGGTCACTTAGGGATGTAGGTGGGCGCTCGGGGCTGTTGTTGGGCGATTAGGGCTGTAGACGGGCGCTTCGGGCTGTAGGTGGGCGCTCAGGGCTGTAGGTGTGCGCTCAGGGCTATAGGTGGGCGCTGAGGGCTGCCGGTGGGCGCTTAGGGCTGTAGGTGGGCGCATAGGGCTGTAGGTGGGCGCTAAGGGCTGTATGTGGGCGCTTAGGACTGTAGGCGGGCGCTTAGGGCTGTCGGCTGGCGGTTAGTTCTGTAGATGGGCGCTTGGGGCTGTTGGTGGGCGCTTTCGGCTGTAGGTTGGCCCTTAGGGCGGTAGGTGGGCGATTAGGGCTTTAGGAGGGCGCTTAGGGATATAGGTGGTCGCTCAGTGCTTTAGATGGGCGCTTAGGGCTGTAGGTGGGCGATAAGGGCTGTAGGTGGGCGCTTAGGGCTGGTGGTGGGCGCTTAGGGCTGCAGGTGGGCGCTCAGGGCTGTTGGTGGGCGATTAGTTCTGTAGGTGGGCGCTTACGGCTGTATGTGCGCCCTCAGGACTGGAGGAGGTCGCTCAGGGCTGTAGGTGGGCGCGTAGGGCTGCAGGTGGGCGATGAGGGCTGTAGGTGTGCGCTCAGGGCTGTAGTTGTGCGCTCAGGGCTGTAGGTGGGCGCTGAGGGCTGCCGGTGGGCGCTTAGGTCTGTAGGTGGGCGCATAGGGCTGTAGATGGGCGCTAAGGGCTGTATGTGGGCGCGTAGGGCTGTATGTGGGCGCATAGGGCTGTAGGTGGGCGCTTAGGGCTTTAAGCGGTCGCTTAGGGATATAGGTGGGCGCTCAGGTCTGTTGGTGGGCGATTACGGCTGTAGACGGCCGAATCGGGCTGTCGGCTGGCGCTTAGTGCTGCAGGTGGACGCTCAGGGCTGTAGGTGTGCGCTTAGGGCTGTAGGTGGTCGCTTAGTGCTTTAGAAGGGCGCTCAGGGATGTAGGTGGGCTCTTAGGGCTGTGGGTAGGCTCTCAGGGCTGTAGGTGGGCGCTTAGGGCTTTAGGTGGGCGTTTAGGGCTGTAGATAGGCGCTCAGGGCTGTCGGCGGGCGCTTAGGTCTGTAGGTGGCCGCTTAGGGCTGTAGGTGCGCCCTCGGGGCTGGAGGTGGGCGCTCACGGCTGTAGGTGGGCGCTTAGGGCTGTAGGTGGGCACGTAGGGCTGCAGGTGGGCGATGAGGGCTGTAGGTGTGCCCTCAGGGCTGTAGGTGTGCGCTCAGTGCTGTAGGTGGGCGCTGAGGGCTGCCGGTGTGCGCTTAGGGCTGTAGGTGGGCGCATAGGGCTGTAGGTGGGCGCTAAGGGCTGTATGTGGGCGCGTAGGGCTGTAGGTGGGCGCTTAGGGCTGTCGGCTGGCGGTTAGTTCTGTAGGTGGGCGCTTAGGGCTGATGGTGGGCGCTTGCGGCTGTAGGTTGGCGCTTAGGGCGGTAGGTGGGCGATTAGGGCTGTAGGAGGGCGCTTAGGGATATCGGTGGTCGCACAGTGCTTTAGATGGGCGCTTAGGGCTGTAGGTGGGCGGTAAGGACTGTAGGTGGGCGCTTAGTGCTGGATGTGGGCGCTTAGGGCTGCAGGTGGGCGCTCAGGGCTGTTGATGGGCGATTAGTTCTGTAGGTGGGCGCTTACGGCTGTATGTGCGCCCTCAGGGCTGGAGGTGGGCGCTCAGGGCTGTAGGTGGGCGCTTAGGGCTGTAGGTGGGCGCGTAGGGCTGCAGGTGGGCGATGAGGGCTGTAGGTGTGCGCTCAGGGCTGTAGGTGTGCGCTCAGGGCTGTAGGTGGGCGCTGACGGCTGCCGGTGGGCGCTTAGGGCTGTAGGTGGGCGCTAAGAGCTGTAGGTGGGCGCTTAGGCCTGTAGGTGGCCGCTGAGGGCTGTAGGTGGGCGATTAGGGCTGTACGTGGGCGCTTAGGCCTGTCGGCTGGCGCTTAGTGCGGTAGGTGGGCGCTTAGGGCTGTAGGTGGGCGACTAGGGCTGTAGATGGGCGCTCAGGGCTGTAGTTGGGCGGATAGGGCTGTACGTGGTCGTTTCGTGCTGTAGCTGGGTGCTTAGGGCTGTAGGTGGGCGCGTAGGGCTGTAGGTGGGCGCTCAGGGCTGTACGTGGGCGCTTAGCGCTGCAGGTGGTCGCTTAGGTCACTAGGTGGGCGCTTAGGGCTGTAGGTGGTCGCCTAGGGCTGTAGGTGGGCCCTTAGGGCTGTAGGTGGGCGCTGAGGGCTGTAGGTGGGCGATCATGGCTGCAGATGTGCGCTTAGGGCTGTCGGAGGGCGCTTAGGGTTATAGGTGGGCGCTTAGGGCACTAGGTGGGCGAATAGGGCTGTAGGTGGTCGCCTAGGGCTGTCGGTGGGCGTTCAGGGCTGTATGTGGGCGATCACGGCTGTAGATGTGGGCTTAGGTCTGTCACAGGGCGCTTAGGGCTGTAGGTGGGCGCGTAGGGCTGTAGTTGGGCTCTTAGTGCTGTAGGTGGGCGATCAGGGCTGTAGGTGGGCGCTTAGCGCTTTAGGTGGGCGTTTAGGGCTGTAGGTGGGCGTTCAGGGCTGTTGGTGGGCGATTAGGGCTGTAGGTAGGCGCTCAGTGCTCTAGGAATCGCTGTGGGCTACAGGTGGGCGCTTAGGGCTGTAGTTGGTCGCTCAGTGCTTTAGATGGGCGTTTAGGGCTGTAGGTGGGCGCGTAGGGCTTTAGGTGGTCGCTTAGGAATGTCGTTGGTCGCTCAGGGCTGTTGGTGGGCAATGAGGGCTGTAGGTGGGCGTTTAGGGCTGTCGGCTGGCGGTTAGTGCTGTAGATGGGCGCTCAGGGCTGTTGGTGGGCGCTTACGGCTGTAGGTTGGCGCTTAGGGCGGTAGGTGGGCGATTAGGGCTGTAGGAGTGCGCTTAGCTATGTAGGTGGTCGCTCAGTGCTTTAGATGGGCGCTTAGGGCTGTAGGTGGGCGGTAAGGGCTGTAGGTGGGCGCTTAGGGCTGGAGGTGGGCGCTTAGGGCTGCAGGTGGGCGCTTAGTGATGTAGGTGGGCGATTAGGTCTGTAGGTGGGCGCTTACGGCTGTAGGTGCGCCCTCAGGCTGGAGGTGAGCGCTCAGGGCTGTAGGTGGGCGCTAAGGGCTGTAGTTGGGCGCGTCGGGCTGCAGTTGGGCGATGAGGGCTGTAGGTGTGCGCTCAGGGCTGTAGCTGTGCGCTCAGGGCTATAGGTGGGCGCTGAGGGCTTTAGGTGGGCGCTTAGGACTGTAGGTGGGCGCATAGGGCTTTAGGTGGGCGCTTAGGGCTGTAGGTGGGCGCTGAGGGCTGTAGGTGGGCACTTAGGACTGTAGGTGGGCGCTGAGGGATGTAGGTGGGCGGTTAGGGCTTTAGGTGTGCGCTGCGGGCTGTAGGTGGGCGCTGAGGGCTGTGGTTGGGCTCTCACGACTGTAAGTGGGCGCGTAGGGCTTGAGGTGGGCGATTATGGCTGTAGGTGGGCGCTCAGGGCTGTTGGTGGGCGATTAGGGCTGTAGGTGGGCGCTTAGGGCTGTCGGCGGGCGCTTAGGTCTGTAGGTGGGCGCTTAGGGCTGTCGGTGGGCGCTGAGGTCTGTAGGTGGTCACTTAGGGATGTAGGTGGGCGCTCGGGGCTGTTGTTGGGCGATTAGGGCTGTAGACGGGCGCTTCGGGCTGTAGGTAGGCGCTCAGTGCTCTAGGAAGCGCTGTGGGCTACAGGTGGGCGCTTAGGGCTGTAGTTGGTCGCTCAGTGCTTTAGATGGGCATTTAGGGCTGTCGGCTGGCGGATAGTGATGTAGATGGGCGCTTAGGGCTGTTGGTGGGCGCTTACGGCTGTAGGTTGGCGCTTAGGGCGGTAGGTGGGCGATTCGGGCTGTAGGAGGGCGCTTAGGGATGTAGGTGGTCGCTCAGTGCTTTAGATGGGCGCTTAGGGCTGTAGGTGGGCGGTAAGGGCTGTCGGCGGGCGCTTAGGTCTGTAGGTGGGCGCTTAGGGCTGTAGGTGGGCGCTTAGGTCTTTCGGTGGTCACTTAGGGATGTAGGTGGGCGCTCGGGGCTGTTGTTGGGCGATTAGGGCTGTAGACGGGCGCTTCGGGCTGTAGGTGGGCGCTCAGGGCTGTAGGTGTGCGCTCAGGGCTATAGGTGGGCGCTGAGGGCTGCCGGTGGGCGCTTAGGACTGTAGGTGGGCGCATAGGGCTGTAGGTGGGCGCTAAGGGCTGTATGTGGGCGCGTAGGGCTGTAGGTGGGCGCTTAGGGCTGTCGGCCGGCGGTTAGTTCTGTAGATGGGCGCTTGGGGCTGTTGGTGGGCGCTTACGGCTGTAGGTTGGCGCTTAGGGCGGTAGGTGGGCGATTAGGGCTGTAGGAGGGCGCTTAGGGATATAGGTGGTCGCTCAGAGCTTTAGATGGGCGCTTAGGGCTGTAGGTGGGCGGTAAGTGCTGTAGGTGGCCGCTTAGGGCTGGAGGTGGGCGCTTAGGGATGCGGGTGGGCGCTCAGGGCTGTTGGTGGGCGATTAGTTCTGTAGGTGGGCGCTTACGGCTGTATGTGCGCCCTCAGGGCTGGAGGTGGGCGCTCAGGGCTGTAGGTGGGCGCTTAGGGCCGTAGGTGGGCGCGTAGGGCTGCAGGTGGGCGATGAGGGCTGTAGGTGTGCGCGCAGGGCTGTAGGTGTGCGCTCAGGGCTGTAGGTGGGCGCTGAGGGCTGCCGGTGGGCGCTTAGGGCTGTAGGTGGGCGCATAGGGCTGTAGGTGTGCGCTAAGGGCTGTATGTGGGCTCGTAGGGCTGTAGGTGGGCGCATAGGGCTGTAGGTGGGCGCTTAGGGCTTTAAGCGGTCGCTTAGGGATATAGGTGGGCTCTCAGGTCTGTTGGTGGGCGATTACGGCTGTAGGTGGGCGCTTAGGGCTGCCGGCGGGAGCTTAGTGCTGTAAATGTGCGCTTAGGGCTGTAGGTGGGCGCTTACGCCTGTAGTTTGGCGCTTAGACTGGTAGCTGGGCGCTCAGGACTGTATTTGGGCGCGTAGCGCTGTAGGTGGGACCTCAGGGCTGTATTTGGGCGTTTAGGGCTGTAAGTGGGCGCTTAGGGCTGTAGGTGGGGACTTTAGGCTTTATGTGGTCGCTTAGGGATGTAGGTGGGCGCTCAGGGCTGTTGGTGGGCGATTAGGGCTGTACGTTGGCGCTTAGGGTTGTCGGCTGGCGCTTAGTGCGGTGGGTGGGCGCTTAGGGCTGTAGGTGGGCGACTAGGGCTGTAGATGGGCGCTTAGGGCTGTACGTGGTCGTTTCGTGCTGTAGCTGGGTGCTTAGGGCTGTAGGTGGGCGCGTAGGGCTGTAGGTGGGCGCTCAGGGCTGTAGGTGGGCGTTCAGGGCTGTTGGTGGGCGATTTGGGCTGTAGGTAGGCGCTCAGTGCTCTAGGAAGCGCTGTGGGCTACAGGTGGGCGCTTAGGGCTGTAGTTGGTCGCTCAGTGCTTTAGATGGGCGTTTAGGGCTGTAGGTGGGCGCGTAGGGCTTTAGCTGGTCGCTTAGGAATGTCGTTGGTCGCTCAGGGCTGTTGGTGGGCAATGAGGGCTGTAGGTGGGCGTTTAGTGCTGTCGGCTGGCGGTTAGTGCTGTAGATGAGCGCTTAGGGCTGTTGGTGGGCGCTTACGGCTGTAGGTTGGCGCTTAGGGCGGTAGGTGGGCGATTAGGGCTGTAGGAGGGCGCTTAGGGATGTAGGTGGTCGCTCAGTGCTGTAGGTGGGCGATTAGGTCTGTTGGTGGGCGCTTACGGCTGTAGGTGCGCCCTCAGGCTGGAGGTGAGCGCTCAGGGCTGTAGATGGGCGTGTAGTGCTGCAGTTGGGCGATGAGGGCTGTAGGTGTGCGCTCAGGGCTGTAGGTGTGCGCTCAGGGCTGTAGGTGTGCGCTGAGGGCTTTAGGTGGGCGATTAGCGCCTTAGTTGGGCGCTTAGGGCTGTAGGTGGGCGCTCAGGGCTGTAGGTGGGCGCTGAGTGCTGTAGGTGGGCACTTAGGGCTGTAGGTGGGCACTTATGGCTGTAGCTGGGCGCTGAGGGATGTAGGTGGGCGCTTATGGCTTTAGGTGGGCGCTTAGGGCTGTAGGTGGGCGCTGAGGAATGTAGGTGGGCGCTTAGGGCTTTAGGTGGGCGCTGAGGGATGTAGGTGGGCGCTGAGGGCTGTGGTTGGGCTCTCACGACTGTAGGTGTGCGCGTAGGGCTTGAGGTGGGCGATTATGGCTGTAGGTGGGCGCTCAGGGCTGTTAGTGGGCGATTAGGGCTGTAGGTGGGCGCTTAGGGCTGTCGGCGGGCGCTTAGGTCTGTAGGTGGGTGATGAGGGCTGTAGGTGTGCGCTCAGTGCTGTAGCTGTGCGCTCAGGGCTGTAGGTGTGCGCTGAGGGCTTTAGGTGGGCGATTAGCGCCTTAGGTGGGCGCTTAGGGCTGTAGGTGGGCGCTTAGGACTGTAGGTGGGCGCATAGGGCTTTAGGTGGGCGCTTCGGGCTGTAGGTGGGCGCTGAGGGCTGTAGGTGGGCACTTAGGACTGTAGGTGGGCGCTGAGGGATGTAGGTGGGCGGTTAGGGCTTTAGGTGTGCGCTGCGGGCTGTAGGTGGGCGCTGAGGGCTGTGGTTGGGCTCTCACGACTGTAGGTGGGCGCGTAGGGCTTGAGGTGGGCGATTATGGCTGTAGGTGGGCGCTCAGGGCTGTTGGTGGGCGATTAGGGCTGTAGGTGGGCGCTTAGGGCTGTAGGTGGGCGCTTAGGTCTGTAGGTGGTCACTTAGGGATGCAGGTGGGCGCTCGGGGCTGTTGTTGGGCGATTAGGGCTGTAGACGGGCGCTTCGGGCTGTAGGTGGGTGCTCAGGGCTGTAGGTGTGCGCGCAGGGTATAGGTGGGCGCTGAGGGCTGCCGGTGGGCGCTTGGGGCTGTAGGTGGGCGCATAGGGCTCTGGTGGGCGCTAAGGGCTGTATGTGGGCGCGTAGGGCTGTAGGTGGGCGCTTAGGGCTGTCGGCTGGCGGTTAGTTCTGTAGATGGGCGCTTGGGGCTGTTGGTGGGCGCTTACGGCTGTAGGTTGGCGCTTAGGGCGGTAGGTGGGCGATTATTGCTGTAGGAGGGCGCTTAGGGATATAGGTGGTCGCTCAGTGCTTTAGATGGGCGCTTAGGGCTGTAGGTGGGCGGTAAGGGCTGTAGGTGGGCGCTTAGGGCTGGAGGTGGGCGCTTAGGCCTGCAGGTGGGCGCTCAGGGCTGTTGGTGGGCGATTAGTTCTGTAGGTGGGCGCTTACGGCTGTATGTGCGCCCTCAGGGCTGGAGGTGGGCGCTGAGGGATGTAGGTGAGCGCTTAGGGCTTTAGGTGGGCGCTTAGGGCTGTAGGTGGGCGCTGAAGGCTGTAGGTGGGCACTTAGGACTGTAGGTGGGCGCTGAGGGATGTAGGTGGGCGCTTAAGGCTTTAGGTGGGCGCTGAGGGCTGTAGGTGGGCGCTGAGGGCTGTGGTTGGGCTCTCACGACTGTAGGTGGGCGCGTAGGGCTTGAGGTGGGCGATTATGGCTGTAGGTGGGCGCTCAGGGCTGTTGGTGGGCGATTAGGGCTGTAGGTGGGCGCTTAGGGCTGTCGGCGGGCGCTTAGGTCTGTAGGTGGGCGCTTAGGGCTGTAGGTGGGCGCTTAGGTCTGTAGGTGGTCACTTAGGGATGCAGGTGGGCGCTCGGGGCTGTTGTTGGGCGATTAGGGCTGTAGACGGGCGCTTCGGGCTGTAGGTGGGTGCTCAGGGCTGTAGGTGTGCGCGCAGGGTATAGGTGGGCGCTGAGGGCTGCCGGTGGGCGCTTAGGGCTGTAGGTGGGCGCATAGGGCTCTGGTGGGCGCTAAGGGCTGTATGTGGGCGCGTAGGGCTGTAGTTGGGCGCTTAGGGCTGTCGGCTGGCGGTTAGTTCTGTAGATGGGCGCTTGGGGCTGTTGGTGGGCGCTTACGGCTGTAGGTTGGCGCTTAGGGCGGTAGGTGGGCGATTATTGCTGTAGGAGGGCGCTTAGGGATATAGGTGGTCGCTCAGTGCTTTAGATGGGCTCTTAGGGCTGTAGGTGGGCGGTAAGGGCTGTAGGTGGGCGCTTAGGGCTGGAGGTGGGCGCTTAGGGCTGCAGGTGGGCGCTCAGGGCTGTTGGTGGGCGATTAGTTCTGTAGGTGGGCGCTTACGGCTGTATGTGCGCCCTCAGCGCTGGAGGTGGGCGCTCAGGGCTGTAGCTGGGCGCTTAGGGCTGTAGGTGGGCGCGTAGGGCTGCAGGTGGGCGATGAGGGCTGTAGGTGTGCGCTCAGGGCTGTAGGTGTGCGCTCAGGGCTGTAGGTGTGCGCTGAGGGCTGCCGGTGGGCGCTTAGGTCTGTAGGTGAGCGCATAGGGCTGTAGGAAGGCGCTAAGGGTTGTATGTGGGCGCGTAGGGCTGTAGGTGGGCGCATAGGGCTGTAGGTGGGCGCTTAGGGCTTTAAGCGGTCGCTTAGGGATATAGATGGTCGCTCAGGTCTGTTGGTGGGCGATTACGGCTGTAGACGGCCGCTTCGGGCTGTCGGCTGGCGCTTAGTGCTGCAGGTGGACGCTCAGGGCTGTAGGTGTGCGCTTAGGGCTGTAGGTGGTCGCTTAGTGCTTTAGAAGGGCGCTCAGGGATGTAGGTGGGCTCATGGGGCTGTGGTTGGGCTCTCAGGGCTGTAGGTGGGCGCTTAGGGCTTTAGGTGGGCGTTTAGGGCTGTAGGTGGGCGCTCAGGGCTGTCGGCGGGCGCTTAGGTCTGTAGGTGGCCGCTTAGGTCTGTAGGTGGGCGCTTAGGGCTGTCGGCTGGCGGTTAATTCTGTAGATGGGCGCTCAGGTCTGTTGGTGGGCGATTAGGGCTGTAGGTGGGCGCTTAGGGCTGTCGGCGGGCGCTTAGGTCTGTAGGTGGGCGCTTAGGGCTGTAGGTGGGCGCTTAGGTCTTTCGGTGGTCAATTAGGGATGTAGGTGGGCGCTCGGGGCTGTTGTTGGGCGATTAGGGCTGTAGACGGGCGCTTCGGGCTGTAGGTGGGCGCTCAGGGCTGTAGGTGTGCGCTCACGGCTATAGGTGGGCGCTGAGGGCTGCCGGTGGGCGCTTTGGGCTGTAGGTGGGCGCGTAGGGCTGTAGGTGGGCGCTAAGGGCTGTATGTGGGCGCGTAGGGCTGTAGGTGGGTGCTTTGGGCTGTCGGCTGGCGGTTAGTTCTGTAGATGGGCGCTTAGGGCTGTAGGTGGGCGCTTACGCCTGTAGTTTGGCGCTTAGATTGGTAGCTGGGGGCTCAGGACTGTAGTTGGGCGCGTAGCGCTGTAGGTGGGACCTTATGGCTGTAGTTGGGCGTTTAGGCCTGTAGGTGGGCGCGAAGAGCTGTAGGTGGGCGCTTAGGGCTGTATGTGGGCGCTTAGGGCTCTAGGTGGGCGCTAAGAGCTGTAGGTGGGCGCTTAGGGCTGTAAGTGGGCGCTTAGGGCTGTAGGTGGGGACTTTGGGCTTTATGTGGTCGCTTAGGGATGTAGGTGGGCGCTCAGGGCTGTTGGTGGGCGATTAGGGCTGTACGTGGGCGCTTAGGGCTGTCGGCTGGCGCTTAGTGCGGTGGGTGAGCGCTTAGGGCTGTAGGTGGGCGACTAGGGCTGTAGATGGGCGCTAAGGGCTGTAGGTGGGCGGTTAGGGCTGTACGTGGTCGTTTCGTGCTGTAGCTGGGTGCTTAGGGCTGTAGGTGGGCGCGTAGGGCTGTAGGTGGGCGCTCAGGGCTGTCGGTGTGCGCTTAGGGCTGTACGTGGGCGCTTAGCGCTGCAGGTGGTCGCTTAGGTCACTAGGTGGGCGCTTAGGGATGTAGGTGGTCGCCTAGGGCTGTAGGTGGGCCCTTAGGGCTGTAGGTGGGCGCTGAGGGCTGTAGGTGGGCGATGATGGCTGCAGATGTGCGCTTAGGGCTGTCGGAGGGCGCTTAGGGCTATAGGTGGGCGCTTAGGGCACTAGGTGGGCGAATAGGGCTGTAGGTGGTCGCCTAGGTCTGTCGGTGGGCGTTCAGGGCTGTATGTGGGCCATCATGGCTGTAGATGTGCGCTTAGGTCTGTCACAGAGCGCTTAGGGCTGTAGGTGGGCGCGTAGGGCTGTAGTTGGGCTCTTAGGGCTGTAGGTGGGCGATCAGGGCTGTAATTGGGCGCTTAGCGCTTTAGGTGGGCGTTTAGGGCTGTAGGTGGGCGTTCAGCGCTGTTGGTGGGCGATTTGAGCTGTAGGTAGGCGCTCAGTGCTCTAGGAAGCGCTGTGGGCTGCAGGTGGGCGCTTAGGGCTGTAGTTGGTCGCTCAGTGCTTTAGATGGTCGTTTAGGGCTGTAGGTGGGCGCGTAGGGCTTTAGGTGGTCGATTAGGAATGTCGTTGATCGCTCAGGGCTGTTGGTGGGCAATGAGGGCTGTAGGTGGGCGTTTAGGGCTGTCGGCTGTCGGTTAGTGCTGTAGATGGGCGCTTAGGGCTGTTGGTGAGCGCTTACGGCTGTAGGTTGGCGCTTAGTGCGGTAGGTGGGCGATTAGGGCTGTAGGAGGTCGCTTAGGGATGTAGGTGGTCGCTCAGTGCTTTAAATGGGCGCTTAGGGGTGTAGGTGGGCGGTAAGGGCTGTAGGTGGGCGCTTAGTGCTGTAGGTGGGCGATTAGGTCTGTAGGTGGTCGCTTACGGCTGTAGGTGCGCCCTGAGGCTGGAGGTGAGCGATCAGGGCTGTAGTTGGGCGCGTAGGGCTGCAGTTGGGCGATGAGGGCTGTAGGTGTGCGCTCAGGGCTGTAGGTGTGCGCTCAGGGCTATAGGTGTGCGCTGAGGGCTTTAGGTGGGCGATTAGCGCCTTAGCTGGGCGCTTAGGGCTGTAGGTGGGCGCTCAGGGCTGTAGGTGGGCGCTGAGTGCTGTAGGTGGGCACTTAGGGATGTAGGTGGGCACTTATGGCTGTAGGTGGGCGCTGAGGGATGTAGGTGGGCGCTTCGGGCTTTAGGTGGGCGCTTAGGGCTTTAGGTGGGCGCTGAGGGCTGTAGGTGGGCGCTGAGGGCTGTGGTTGGGCTCTCACGACTGTAGGTGGGCGCGTAGGGCTTGAGGTGGGCGATTATGGCTGTAGGTGAGCGCTCAGGGCTGTTGGTGGGCGATTAGGGCTGTAGGTGGGCGCTTAGGGCTGTCGGCGGGCGCTTAGGTCTATAGGTGGGCGCTTAGGGCTGTAGGTGGGCGCTTAGGTCTTTCGGTGGTCACTTAGGGATGTAATTGGGCGCTCGGGGCTGTTGTTGGGCGATTAGGGCTGTAGACGGGCGCTTCGGGCTGTTGGTGGGCGCTCAGGGCTGTAGGTGTGCGCTCAGGGCTATAGGTGGGCGCTGAGGGCTGCCGGTGGGCCCTTAGGGCTGTAGGTGGGCGCATAGGGCTGTAGGTGGGCGCTAAGGGCTGTATGTGGGCGCGTAGGGCTGTAGGTGGGTGCTTAGGGCTGTCGGCTGGCGGTTAGTTCTGTAGATGGGCGCTTGGGGCTGTTGGTGGGCGCTTACGGCTGTAGGTTGGCGCTTAGGGCGGTAGGTGGGCGATTAGGGCTGTAGGAGGGCGCTTAGGGCTGTAGGTGGGCGGTAAGTGCTGTAGGTGGGCGCTTAGGGCTGGAGGTGTGCGCTTAGGGCTGCAGGTGGGCGCTCAGTGCTGCTGGTGGGCGATTCGTTCTGTAGGTGGGCGCTTACGGCTGTATGTGCGCCCTCAGTGCTGGAGGTGGGCGCTCAGGGCTGTAGGTGGGCGCTTAGGGCTGTAGGTGGGCGCGTAGGGTTGCAGGTGGGCGATGAGGGCTGCAGGTGTGCGCTCAGGGCTGTAGGTGTGCGCTCAGGGCTGTAGGTGGGCGCTGAGGGCTGCCGGTGGGCGCTTAGGGCTGTAGGTGGGCGCATAGGGCTGTAGTTGGGCGCTAAGGGCTGTATGTGGGCGCCTAGGGCTGTAGGTGGGCGCATAGGGCTGTAGGTGGGCGCTTAGGGCTTTAAGCGGTCGCTTAGGGATATAGGTGGGCGCTCAGGTCTGTTGGTGGGCGATTACGGCTGTAGGTGGGCGCTTAGGGCTGCCGGCGGGAGCTTAGTGCTGTAAATTGGCGCTTAGGGCTGTAGGTGTGCGCTTACGCCTGTAGCTTGGCGCTTAGAGTGGTAGCTGGGGGCTCAGGTCTGTAGTTGGGCGCGTAGCGCTGTAGGTGGGACCTTATGGCTGTAGTTGGGCGTTTAGGGCTGTAGGTGGGCGCTAAGAGCTGTAGGTGGGCGCTTAGGGCTGTATGTGGGCGCTTAGGGCTCTAGGTGGGCGCTAAGAGCTGTAGGTGGGCGATTAGGGCTGCAAGTGGGCGCTTAGGGCTGTCGGCTGGCGCTTAGTGCGGTGGGTGAGCGCTTAGGGCTGTAGGTGGGCGACTAGGGATGTAGATGTGCGCTCAGGGCTGTAGGTGGGCGGTTCGGGCTGTACGTGGTCGTTTCGTGCTGTAGCTGGGTGCTTAGGGCTGTAAGTGGGCGCGTAGGGCTGTAGGTGGGCGCTCAGGGCTGTCGGTGGGCGCTTAGGGCTGTACGTGGGCGCTTAGCGCTGCAGGTGGTCGCTTAGGTCACTAGGTGGGCGCTTAGGGCTGTAGGTGGTCGCCTAGGGCTGTAGGTGGGCCCTTAGGGCTGTAGGTGGGCGCTGAGGGCTGTAGGTGGGCGATCATGGCTGCAGATGTGCGCTTAGGGCTGTCGGAGGGCGCTTAGGGCTATAGGTGGGCGCTTAGGGCACTAGGTGGGCGATTAGGGCTGTATGTGGGCGATCATGGCTGCAGATGTACGCTTAGGTCTGTCGGAGGGCGCGTAGGGCTGCAGGTGAGGTCTTAGGTCTGTAGTTGGGCACTCGGGGCTGTAGGTGTGCGCTTAGGGCTGTAGTTGGGCGCTCAGGGCTGTAGGTGTGCGCTTAGGGCTGTAGGTGGGCGCTTACGGCTGTAATTTGGCGCTTAGGGCGGTAGGTGTGCGATGAGGGCTGTAGTTGGGCGCTTAGGGCTGTAGTTGGTCGCTCAGTGCTTTAGATGAGCGCTCAGGGCTGTAGGTGGGCTCTTAGGGCTGTCGTTGGGCTCTCACGACTGTAGGTGGGCGTGTAGGGCTTTACGTGGGCGTTTGTGGCTGTAGGTGCGCGCTTAGGGCTGTTGGAGGGCGATTAGGGCTGTGGTGGGCGCTTAGGGCTGTCGGCGGGCGATTAGGTCTGTAGGTGGGCGCTTAGGGCTGTAGGTGGGCGCTTTGGGCTTTAGATGGTCACTTAGGGATGTAGTTGGGCGCTGGGTGCTGTTGTTGGGCGATTACGGCTGTAGACGGGCGCTTCGGGCTGTCGGCTGGCGCTTAGTGCTGTAGGTGGGCGCTCAGGGCTGTAGGTGTGCGCTTAGGGCAGTAGGTGGGCGCTGAGGGCTGTAGGTGTGCGCTGAGGGCTGTAGGTGGGCACTCAGGGCTGTAGGTGGACGCTAAGTGCTGTAGGTGGTCGCTCAGTGCTTTAGAAGTGCGCTCAGGGCTGTAGTTGGGCTCTTAGGGCCGGGGGTGGGCTCTCAGGGCTGTAGGTGGGCGATTAGGGCTTTAGGTGGGCGTTTAGGGCAGTAGGTGGACGCTCAGGGCTGTCGGCTGGCGCATAGGGCTCTAGGTGGCCGCTTAGGGCTGTAGGTGGCCGCTTAGGGCTGTAGTTGGGCGCTTAGGGCTGTTTGTGGGCGATCATGGCTATAGATGTGCGCTTAGGTCTGTCGGAGGGCGCGTAGGGCTGTCGCAGGGCGCTAAGGGCTGTAGGTGGGCGCTTAGGGCTGTAGGTGGGCGCTTAGGGCACTAGGTGGGCAATTAGGGCTGTAGGTGGTCGCCTTGGCCAGTAGTTGGGTGCTCAGAGCTGTATGTGGGCGATCATGGCTGCAGATGTGCGCTTAGTTCTGTCGGAGGGCGCGTAGGGCTGTAGGTGGGCTCTTAGGGCTGTAGTTGGGCACTCAGGTCTGTAGGGGGGCATTTAGGGCTTTAGGTGGGCGGTTAGGGCTGTGGGTGGGCGCTCAGGGCTGTTGGTGGGCGACTAGGGCTGTAGGTGGGCGCTTAGGGCTGTCGGCGGGCGCTTAGGTCTGTAGGTGGGCGCTTAGGACTGTAGTTGGCCGCTTAGGGCTGTAGTTGGGCGCTTAGGGCTGTTTGTGGGCGATCATGGCTATAGATGTGCGCTTAGGTCTGTCGGAGGGCGCGTAGGGCTGTCGCAGGGCGCTAAGGGCTGTAGGTGGGCGCTTAGGGCTGTAGGTGGGCGCTTAGGGCACTAGGTGGGCAATTAGGGCTGTAGGTGGTCGGCTTGGCCAGTAGTTGGGTGCTCAGAGCTGTATGTGGGCGATCATGGCTGCAGATGTGCGCTTAGTTCTGTCGGAGGGCGCGTAGGGCTGTAGGTGGGCTCTTAGGGCAGTAGTTGGGCACTCAGGTCTGTAGGGGGGCATTTAGGGCTTTAGGTGGGCGGTTAGGGCTGTAGTTGGGCGCTCAGGGCTGTTGGTGGGCGACTAGGGCTGTAGGTGGGCGCTTAGGGCTGTCGGCGGGCGCTTAGGTCTGTAGGTGGGCGCTTAGGACTGTAGTTGGGCGCTTAGGGCTGCTGTTTGGCGCTTAGGGCGGTAGGTGGTCGCGTAGGGTTGTAGGTGGGCGTTCAGGGCAGCAGGTGGGCGCTTAGCGCTGTAGGTGGGCGTTTAGGTATCTAGGTGGGTGCTTAGGGCTGTAGATGGGCGCTTAGGGCTGTAGGTGGGCGATTAGGGCTGTAGGTAGGCGCTCAGTGTTCTAGTTGGCGCTGTGGGCTGCAGGTGGGCGCTGTGGGCTGCAGGTGGGCGCTTAGGGCTGCTGGTGGCGTCTTGGGGCTGTAGGTTGTCGCTCAGTGCTTTAGGTGGGTGTTGAGGGCAGTTGGTAACCTCTTAGTGCTGTGGTTGGGCTCTCAGGGCTGTAGGTGGGCGCTGAGAACAGTAGTTGTGCGCTCAGCGCTGTAGGTGGGCGCATAGGGCTGTAGTTGGGCGCTCAGGGCTGTAGGTGGGCGCTTTGGGCTGTAGGTGGGCGCTTAGGGCTATAGGTGGGCGCTTACGGCTGTAATTTGGCGCTTAGGGCGGTAGGTGGGCGATGAGGGCTGTAGTTGGGCGCTTAGGGCTGTAGTTGGTCGCTCAGTGCTTTAGATGAGCGCTCATGGCTGTAGGTGGGCTCTTAGGGCTGTCGTTGGGGTCTCACGACTGTAGGTGGGCGTGTAGGGCTTTAGGTGGGCGATTATGGCTGTAGGTGGGCGCTCAGGGCTGTTGGAGGGCGATTAGGGCTGTGGTGGGCGCTTAGGGCTGTCGGCGGGCGATTAGGTCTGTAGGTGGGCGCTTAGGGCTGTAGGTGGGCGCTTTGGGCTTTACATGGTCACTTAGGGATGTAGTTGGGCGCTGGGTGCTGTTGTTGGGCGATTACGGCTGTAGACGGGCGCTTCGGGCTGTCGGCTGGCGCTTAGTGCTGTAGGTGGGCGCTCAGGGCTGTAGGTGTGCGCTTAGGGCAGTAGGTGGGCGCTGAGGGCTGTAGGTGTGCGCTGAGGGCTGTAGGTGGGGACTCAGGGCTGTAGGTGGACGCTTAGGGCTGTAGGTGGTCGCTCAGTGCTTTAGAAGTGCGCTCAGGGCTGTAATAGGGCTCTTAGGGCCGGGGGTGGGCTCTCAGGGCTGTAGGTGGGCGATTAGGGCTTTAGGTGGGCGTTTAGGGCAGTAGGTGGGCGCTCAGGGCTGTCGGCTGGCGCATAGGGCTCTAGGTGGCCGCTTAGGGCTGTAGGTGGCCGCTTAGGGCTGTAGGTGGGCGCTTAGGGCTGTTTGTGGGCGATCATGGCTATAGATGTGCGCTTAGGTCTGTCGGAGGGCGCGTAGGGCTGTCGCAGGGCGCTAAGGGCTGTAGGTGGGCGCTTAGGGCTGTAGGTGGGCGCTTAGGGCACTAGGTGGGCGATTAGGGCTGTAGGTGGTCGCCTTGGCCCGTAGTTGGGTGCTCAGAGCTGTATGTGGGCGATCATGGCTGCAGATGTGCGCTTAGTTCTGTCGGAGGGCGCGTAGGGCTGTAGGTGGGCTCTTAGGGCTGTAGTTGGGCACTCAGGTCTGTAGGGGGGCATTTAGGGCTTTAGATGGGCGGTTAGGGCTGTAGGTGGGCGCTCAGGGCTGTTGGTGGGCGATTAGGGCTGTAGGTGGGCGCTTAGGGCTGTCGGCGGGCGCTTAGGTCTGTAGGTGGGCGCTTAGGACTGTAGTTGGGCGCTTAGGGCTGCTGTTTGGCGCTTAGGGCGGTAGGTGGTCGCGTAGGGTTGTAGGTGGGCGTTCAGGGCAGCAGGTGGGCGCGTAGCGCTGTAGGTGGGCGTTTAGGTATCTAGGTGGGTGCTTAGGGCTGTAGATGGGCGCTTAGGGCTGTAGGTGGGCGATTAGGGCTGTAGGTAGGCGCTCAGTGTTCTAGTTGGCGCTGTGGGCTGCAGGTGGGCGCTGTGGGCTGCAGGTGGGCGCTTAGGGCTGCTGGTGGCGTCTTGGGGCTGTAGGTTGTCGCTCAGTGCTTTAGGTGGATTTTGAGGGCAGCTGGTGACCTCTTAGTGCTGTGGTTGGGCTCTCAGGGCTGTAGGTGGGCGCTGAGAACAGTAGTTGTGCGCTCAGCGCTGTAGGTGGGCGCTTAGGGCTGTAGTTGAGCGCTCAGGGCTGTAGGTGGGCGCTTTGGGCTGTAGGTGGGCGCTTAGGGCTGTAGTTGGGCGCTTAGGGCTTCAGGTGGTCACTTAGGGATGTAGATGGGCGCTGGGGGCTGTTGATGGGCGATTAGGGCTGTAGACGGCCGCTTCGGGCTGTCGGCTGGCGCTTAGTGCTGCAGGTGGACGCTCAGGGCTGTACTTGTGCGCTTAGGTCTGTAGGTGGGCGCTCAGGGCTGTAGGTGGGCTCTTAGGGCTGTCGTTGGGCTCTCAGGACTGTAGATGGGCGCGTAGGGCTTTAGTTGGGCGTTTATGGTGGGCGATTAGGGCTGTAGGTGGGCGCTTAGGGCTGTCGGCGGGCGCTTAGGTCTGTAGGTGGGCGCTTAGGGCTGTGGGTGGGCGCTTTGGGATGCAGGTGGGCGCTTAGGTCTTTAGGTGGTCGCTTAGGGATGTAGGTGGGCGCTCAGGGCTGTTGTTTGGCGATTACGGCTGTAAACGGGCGCTTCGGGCTGTCGGCTGGCGCTTAGTGCTGTAGGTGGGCGCTCAGGGCTGTAGGTGTGCGCTTAGGGCAGTAGGTGGGCGCTGAGGGCTGTAGGTGTGCGCTGAGGGCTGTAGGTGGGCATTCAGGGCTGTAGGTGGACGCTAAGGGCTGTAGGTGGTCGCTCAGTGCTTTAGAAGTGCGCTCAGGGCTGTAGTTGGGCTCTTAGGGCCGGGGTTGGGCTCTCAGGGCTGTAAGTGGGCGATTAGGGCTTTAGGTGGGCGTTTAGGGCAGTAGGTGGGCGCTCAGGGCTGTCGGCTGGCGCATAGGGCTCTAGGTGGCCGCTTAGGGCTGTAGGTGGCCGCTTAGGGCTGTAGGTGGGCGCTTAGGGCTGTTTGTGGGCGATCATGGCTATAGATGTGCGCTTAGGTCTGTCGGAGGGCGCGTAGGGCTGTCGCAGGGCGCTAAGGGCTGTAGGTGGGCGCTTAGGGCTGTAGGTGGGCGCTTAGGGCACTAGGTGGGCAATTAGGGCTGTAGGTGGTCGCCTTGGCCAGTAGTTGGGTGCTCAGAGCTGTATGTGGGCGATCATGGCTGCAGATGTGCGCTTAGTTCTGTCGGAGGGCGCGTAGGGCTGTAGGTGGGCTCTTAGGGCTGTAGTTGGGCACTCAGGTCTGTAGGGGGGCATTTAGGGCTTTAGGTGGGCGGTTAGGGCTGTAGGTGGGCGCTCAGGGCTGTTGGTGGGCGATTAGGGCTGTAGGTGGGCGCTTAGGGCTGTCGGCGGGCGCTTAGGTCTGTAGGTGGGCGCTTAGGACTGTAGTTGGGCGCTTAGGGCTGCTGTTTGGCGCTTAGGGCGGTAGGTGGTCGCGTAGGGTTGTAGGTGGGCGTTCAGGGCAGCAGGTGGGCGCTTAGCGCTGTAGGTGGGCGTTTAGGTATCTAGGTGGGTGCTTAGGGCAGTAGATGGGCGCTTAGGGCTGTAGGTGGGCGATTAGGGCTGTAGGTAGGCGCTCAGTGTTCTAGTTGGCGCTGTGGGCTGCAGGTGGGCGCTGTGGGTTGCAGGTGGGCGCTTAGGGCTGCTGGTGGCGTCTTGGGGCTGTAGGTTGTCGCTCAGTGCTTTAGGTGGGTGTTGAGGGCAGTTGGTAACCTCTTAGTGCTGTGGTTGGGCTCTCAGGGCTGTAGGTGGGCGCTGAGAACAGTAGTTGTGCGCTCAGCGCTGTAGGTGGGCGCTTATGGCTGTAGTTGGGCGCTCAGGGCTGTAGGTGGGCGCTTTGGGCTGTAGGTGGGCGCTTAGGGCTATAGGTGGGCGCTTACGGCTGTAATTTGGCGCTTAGGGCGGTAGGTGGGCGATGAGGGCTGTAGTTGGGCGCTTAGGGCTGTAGTTGGTCGCTCAGTGCTTTAGATGAGCGCTCAGGGCTGTAGGTGGGCTCTTAGGGCTGTCGTTGGGCTCTCACGACTGTAGGTGGGCGTGTAGGGCTTTAGGTGGGCGATTATGGCTGTAGGTGGGCGCTCAGGGCTGTTGGAGGGCGATTAGGGCTGTGGTGGGCGCTTAGGGCTGTCGGCGGGCGATTAGGTCTGTAGGTGGGCGCTTAGGGCTGTAGGTGGGCGCTTTGGGCTTTAGATGGTCACTTAGGGATGTAGTTGGGCGCTGGGTGCTGTTGTTGGGCGATTACGGCTGTAGACGGGCGCTTCGGGCTGTCGGCTGGCGCTGAGTGCTGTAGGTGGGCGCTCAGGGCTGTAGGTGTGCGCTTAGGGCAGTAGGTGGGCGCTGAGGGCTGTAGGTGTGCGCTGAGGGCTGTAGGTGGGCACTCAGGGCTGTAGGTGGACGCTTAGGGCTGTAGGTGGTCGCTCAGTGCTTGAGAAGTGCGCTCAGGGCTGTAGTAGGGCTCGTAGGGCCGGGGGTGGGCTCTCAGGGCTGTAGGTGGGCGATTAGGGCTTTAGGTGGGCGTTTAGGGCAGTAGGTGGGCGCTCATGGCTGTCGGCTGGCGCATAGGGCTCTAGGTGGCCGCTTAGGGCTGTAGGTGGCCGCTTAGCGCTGTAGGTGGGCGCTTAGGGCTGTTTGTGGGCGATCATGGCTATAGATGTGCGCTTAGGTCTGTCGGAGGGCGCGTAGGGCTGTCGCAGGGCGCTAAGGGCTGTAGGTGGGCGCTTAGGGCTGTAGGTGGGCGCTTAGGGCACTAGGTGGGCGATTAGGGCTGTAGGTGGTCGCCTTGGCCAGTAGTTGGGTGCTCAGAGCTGTATGTGGGCGATCATGGCTGCAGATGTGCGCTTAGTTCTGTCGGAGGGCGCGTAGGGCTGTAGGTGGGCTCTTAGGGCTGTAGTTGGGCACTCAGGTCTGTAGGGGGGCATTTAGGGCTTTAGGTGGGTGGTTAGGTCTGTAGGTGGGCGCTCAGGGCTGTAGGTGGGCGCTTAGGGCTGTCGGCGGGCGCTTAGGTCTGTAGGTGGGCGCTTAGGACTGTAGTTGGGCGCTTAGGGCTGCTGTTTGGCGCTTAGGGCGGTAGGTGGTCGCGTAGGGTTGTAGGTGGGCGTTCAGGGCAGCAAGTGGGCGCTTAGCGCTGTAGGTGGGCGTTTAGGTATCTAGGTGGGTGCTTAGGGCTGTAGATGGGCGCTTAGGGCTGTAGGTGGGCGATTAGGGCTGTAGGTAGGCGCTCAGTGTTCTAGTTGGCGCTGTGGGCTGCAGGTGGGCGCTGTGGGCTGCAGGTGGGCGCTTAGGGCTGCTGGTGGCGTCTTGGGGCTGTAGGTTGTCGCTCAGTGCTTTAGGTGGATTTTGAGGGCAGCTGGTGACCTCTTAGTGCTGTGGTTGGGCTCTCAGGGCTGTAGGTGGGCGCTGAGAACAGTAGTTGTGCGCTCAGCGCTGAAGGTGGGCGCTTAGGGCTGTAGTTGAGCGCTCAGGGCTGTAGCTGGGCGCTTTGGGCTGTAGGTGGGCGCTTAGGGCTGTAGTTGGGCGCTTAGGGCTTCAGGTGGTCACTTAGGGATGTAGATGGGCGCTGGGGGCTGTTGATGGGCGATTAGGGCTGTAGACGGCCGCTTCGGGCTGTCGGCTGGCGCTTAGTGCTGCAGGTGGACGCTCAGGGCTGTAGGTGTGCGCTTCGGGCTGTAGGTGGGCGCTCAGGGCTGTAGGTGGGCTCTTAGGGCTGTCGTTGGGCTCTCAGGACTGTAGATGGACGCGTAGGGCTTTAGTTGGGCGTTTATGGTGGGCGATTAGGGCTGTAGGTGGGCGCTTAGGGCTGTCGGCGGGCGCTTAGGTCTGTAGGTGGGCGCTTAGGACTGTAGTTGGCCGCTTAGGGCTGTAGTTGGGCGCTTAGGGCTGTTTGTGGGCGATCATGGCTATAGATGTGCGCTTAGGTCTGTCGGAGGGCGCGTAGGGCTGTCGCAGGGCGCTAAGGGCTGTAGGTGGGCGCTTAGGGCTGTAGGTGGGCGCTTAGGGCACTAGGTGGGCAATTAGGGCTGTAGGTGGTCGCCTTGGCCAGTAGTTGGGTGCTCAGAGCTGTATGTTGGCGATCATGGCTGCAGATGTGCGCTTAGTTCTGTCGGAGGGCGCGTAGGGCTGTAGGTGGGCTCTTAGGGCAGTAGTTGGGCACTCAGGTCTGTAGGGGGGCATTTAGGGCTTTAGGTGGGCGGTTAGGGCTGTAGGTGGGCGCTCAGGGCTGTTGGTGGGCGACTAGGGCTGTAGGTGGGCGCTTAGGGCTGTCGGCGGGCGCTTAGGTCTGTAGGTGGGCGCTTAGGACTGTAGTTGGGCGCTTAGGGCTGCTGTTTGGCGCTTAGGGCGGTAGGTGGTCGCGTAGGGTTGTAGGTGGGCGTTCAGGGCAGCAGGTGGGCGCTTAGCGCTGTAGGTGGGCGTTTAGGTATCTAGGTGGGTGCTTAGGGCTGTAGATGGGCGCTTAGGGCTGTAGGTGGGCGATTAGGGCTGTAGGTAGGCGCTCAGTGTTCTAGTTGGCGCTGTGGGCTGCAGGTGGGCGCTGTGGGCTGCAGGTGGGCGCTTAGGGCTGCTGGTGGCGTCTTGGGGCTGTAGGTTGTCGCTCAGTGCTTTAGGTGGGTGTTGAGGGCAGTTGGTAACCTCTTAGTGCTGTGGTTGGGCTCTCAGGGCTGTAGGTGGGCGCTGAGAACAGTAGTTGTGCGCTCAGCGCTGTAGGTGGGCGCATAGGGCTGTAGTTGGGCGCTCAGGGCTGTAGGTGGGCGCTTTGGGCTGTAGGTGGGCGCTTAGGGCTATAGGTGGGCGCTTACGGCTGTAATTTGGCGCTTAGGGCGGTAGGTGGGCGATGAGGGCTGTAGTTGGGCGCTTAGGGCTGTAGTTGGTCGCTCAGTGCTTTAGATGAGCGCTCATGGCTGTAGGTGGGCTCTTAGGGCTGTCGTTGGGGTCTCACGACTGTAGGTGGGCGTGTAGGGCTTTAGGTGGGCGATTATGGCTGTAGGTGGGCGCTCAGGGCTGTTGGAGGGCGATTAGGGCTGTGGTGGGCGCTTAGGGCTGTCGGCGGGCGATTAGGTCTGTAGGTGGGCGCTTAGGGCTGTAGGTGGGCGCTTTGGGCTTTACATGGTCACTTAGGGATGTAGTTGGGCGCTGGGTGCTGTTGTTGGGCGATTACGGCTGTAGACGGGCGCTTCGGGCTGTCGGCTGGCGCTTAGTGCTGTAGGTGGGCGCTCAGGGCTGTAGGTGTGCGCTTAGGGCAGTAGGTGGGCGCTGAGGGCTGTAGGTGTGCGCTGAGGGCTGTAGGTGGGGACTCAGGGCTGTAGGTGGACGCTTAGGGCTGTAGGTGGTCGCTCAGTGCTTTAGAAGTGCGCTCAGGGCTGTAATAGGGCTCTTAGGGCCGGGGGTGGGCTCTCAGGGCTGTAGGTGGGCGATTAGGGCTTTAGGTGGGCGTTTAGGGCAGTAGGTGGGCGCTCAGGGCTGTCGGCTGGCGCATAGGGCTCTAGGTGGCCGCTTAGGGCTGTAGGTGGCCGCTTAGGGCTGTAGGTGGGCGCTTAGGGCTGTTTGTGGGCGATCATGGCTATAGATGTGCGCTTAGGTCTGTCGGAGGGCGCGTAGGGCTGTCGCAGGGCGCTAAGGGCTGTAGGTGGGCGCTTAGGGCTGTAGGTGGGCGCTTAGGGCACTAGGTGGGCGATTAGGGCTGTAGGTGGTCGCCTTGGCCCGTAGTTGGGTGCTCAGAGCTGTATGTGGGCGATCATGGCTGCAGATGTGCGCTTAGTTCTGTCGGAGGGCGCGTAGGGCTGTAGGTGGGCTCTTAGGGCTGTAGTTGGGCACTCAGGTCTGTAGGGGGGCATTTAGGGCTTTAGTTGGGCGGTTAGGGCTGTAGGTGGGCGCTCAGGGCTGTTGGTGGGCGATTAGGGCTGTAGGTGGGCGCTTAGGGCTGTCGGCGGGCGCTTAGGTCTGTAGGTGGGCGCTTAGGACTGTAGTTGGGCGCTTAGGGCTGCTGTTTGGCGCTTAGGGCGGTAGGTGGTCGCGTAGGGTTGTTGGTGGGCGTTCAGGGCAGCAGGTGGGCGCTTAGCGCTGTAGGTGGGCGTTTAGGTATCTAGGTGGGTGCTTAGGGCTGTAGATGGGCGCTTAGGGCTGTAGGTGGGCGATTAGGGCTGTAGGTAGGCGCTCAGTGTTCTAGTTGGCGCTGTGGGCTGCAGGTGGGCGCTGTGGGCTGCAGGTGGGCGCTTAGGGCTGCTGGTGGCGTCTTGGGGCTGTAGGTTGTCGCTCAGTGCTTTAGGTGGATTTTGAGGGCAGCTGGTGACCTCTTAGTGCTGTGGTTGGGCTCTCAGGGCTGTAGGTGGGCGCTGAGAACAGTAGTTGTGCGCTCAGCGCTGTAGGTGGGCGCTTAGGGCTGTAGTTGAGCGCTCAGGGCTGTAGGTGGGCGCTTTGGGCTGTAGGTGGGCGCTTAGGGCTGTAGTTGGGCGCTTAGGGCTTCAGGTGGTCACTTAGGGATGTAGATGGGCGCTGGGGGCTGTTGATGGGCGATTAGGGCTGTAGACGGCCGCTTCGGGCTGTCGGCTGGCGCTTAGTGCTGCAGGTGGACGCTCAGGGCTGTACTTGTGCGCTTAGGTCTGTAGGTGGGCGCTCAGGGCTGTAGGTGGGCTCTTAGGGCTGTCGATGGGCTCTCAGGACTGTAGATGGGCGCGTAGGGCTTTAGTTGGGCGTTTATGGTGGGCGATTAGGGCTGTAGGTGGGCGCTTAGGGCTGTCGGCGGGCGCTTAGGTCTGTAGGTGGGCGCTTAGGGCTGTGGGTGGGCGCTTTGGGATGCAGGTGGGCGCTTAGGTCTTTAGGTGGTCGCTTAGGGATGTAGGTGGGCGCTCAGGGCTGTTGTTTGGCGATTACGGCTGTAAACGGGCGCTTCGGGCTGTCGGCTGGCGCTTAGTGCTGTAGGTGGGCGCTCAGGGCTGTAGGTGTGCGCTTAGGGCAGTAGGTGGGCGCTGAGGGCTGTAGGTGTGCGCTGAGGGCTGTAGGTGGGCACTCAGGGCTGTAGGTGGACGCTAAGGGCTGTAGGTGGTCGCTCAGTGCTTTAGAAGTGCGCTCAGGGCTGTAGTTGGGCTGTTAGGGCCGGGGGTGGGCTCTCAGGGCTGTAAGTGGGCGATTAGGGCTTTAGGTGGGCGTTTAGGGCAGTAGGTGGGCGCTCAGGGCTGTCGGCTGGCGCATAGGGCTCTAGGTGGCCGCTTAGGGCTGTAGGTGGCCGCTTAGGGCTGTAGGTGGGCGCTTAGGGCTGTTTGTGGGCGATCATGGCTATAGATGTGCGCTTAGGTCTGTCGGAGGGCGCGTAGGGCTGTCGCAGGGCGCTAAGGGCTGTAGGTGGGCGCTTAGGGCTGTAGGTGGGCGCTTAGGGCACTAGGTGGGCAATTAGGGCTGTAGGTGGTCGCCTTGGCCAGTAGTTGGGTGCTCAGAGCTGTATGTGGGCGATCATGGCTGCAGATGTGCGCTTAGTTCTGTCGGAGGGCGCGTAGGGCTGTAGGTGGGCTCTTAGGGCTGTAGTTGGGCACTCAGGTCTGTAGGGGGGCATTTAGGGCTTTAGGTGGGCGGTTAGGGCTGTAGGTGGGCGCTCAGGGCTGTTGGTGGGCGATTAGGGCTGTAGGTGGGCGCTTAGGGCTGCCGGCGGGCGCTTAGGTCTGTAGGTGGGCGCTTAGGACTGTAGTTGGGCGCTTAGGGCTGCTGTTTGGCGCTTAGGGCGGTAGGTGGTCGCGTAGGGTTGTAGGTGGGCGTTCAGGGCAGCAGGTGGGCGCTTAGCGCTGTAGGTGGGCGTTTAGGTATCTAGGTGGGTGCTTAGGGCAGTAGATGGGCGCTTAGGGCTGTAGGTGGGCGATTAGGGCTGTAGGTAGGCGCTCAGTGTTCTAGTTGGCGCTGTGGGCTGCAGGTGGGCGCTGTGGGTTGCAGGTGGGCGCTTAGGGCTGCTGGTGGCGTCTTGGGGCTGTAGGTTGTCGCTCAGTGCTTTAGGTGGGTGTTGAGGGCAGTTGGTAACCTCTTAGTGCTGTGGTTGGGCTCTCAGGGCTGTAGGTGGGCGCTGAGAACAGTAGTTGTGCGCTCAGCGCTGTAGGTGGGCGCTTATGGCTGTAGTTGGGCGCTCAGGACTGTAGGTGGGCGCTTTGGGCTGTAGGTGGGCGCTTAGGGCTATAGGTGGGCGCTTACGGCTGTAATTTGGCGCTTAGGGCGGTAGGTGGGCGATGAGGGCTGTAGTTGGGCGCTTAGGGCTGTAGTTGGTCGCTCAGTGCTTTAGATGAGCGCTCAGGGCTGTAGGTGGGCTCTTAGGGCTGTCGTTGGGCTCTCACGACTGTAGGTGGGCGTGTAGGGCTTTAGGTGGGCGATTATGGCTGTAGGTGGGCGCTCAGGGCTGTTGGAGGGCGATTAGGGCTGTGGTGGGCGCTTAGGGCTGTCGGCGGGCGATTAGGTCTGTAGGTGGGCGCTTAGGGCTGTAGGTGGGCGCTTTGGGCTTTAGATGGTCACTTAGGGATGTAGTTGGGCGCTGGGTGCTGTTGTTGGGCGATTACGGCTGTAGACGGGCGCTTCGGGCTGTCGGCTGGCGCTTAGTGCTGTAGGTGGGCGCTCAGGGCTGTAGGTGTGCGCTTAGGGCAGTAGGTGGGCGCTGAGGGCTGTAGGTGTGCGCTGAGGGCTGTAGGTGGGCACTCAGGGCTGTAGGTGGACGCTTAGGGCTGTAGGTGGTCGCTCAGTGCTTTAGAAGTGCGCTCAGGGCTGTAGTAGGGCTCTTAGGGCCGGGGGTGGGCTCTCAGGGCTGTAGGTGGGCGATTAGGGCTTTAGGTGGGCGTTTAGGGCAGTAGGTGGGCGCTCATGGCTGTCGGCTGGCGCATAGGGCTCTAGGTGGCCGCTTAGGGCTGTAGGTGGCCGCTTAGCGCTGTAGGTGGGCGCTTAGGGCTGTTTGTGGGCGATCATGGCTATAGATGTGCGCTTAGGTCTGTCGGAGGGCGCGTAGGGCTGTCGCAGGGCGCTAAGGGCTGTAGGTGGGCGCTTAGGGCTGTAGGTGGGCGCTTAGGGCACTAGGTGGGCGATTAGGGCTGTAGGTGGTCGCCTTGGCCAGTAGTTGGGTGCTCAGAGCTGTATGTGGGCGATCATGGCTGCAGATGTGCGCTTAGTTCTGTCGGAGGGCGCGTAGGGCTGTAGGTGGGCTCTTAGGGCTGTAGTTGGGCACTCAGGTCTGTAGGGGGGCATTTAGGGCTTTAGGTGGGTGGTTAGGTCTGTAGGTGGGCGCTCAGGGCTGTAGGTGGGCGCTTAGGGCTGTCGGCGGGCGCTTAGGTCTGTAGGTGGGCGCTTAGGACTGTAGTTGGGCGCTTAGGGCTGCTGTTTGGCGCTTAGGGCGGTAGGTGGTCGCGTAGGGTTGTAGGTGGGCGTTCAGGGCAGCAAGTGGGCGCTTAGCGCTGTAGGTGGGCGTTTAGGTATCTAGGTGGGTGCTTAGGGCTGTAGATGGGCGCTTAGGGCTGTAGTTGGGCGATTAGGGCTGTAGGTAGGCGCTCTGTGTTCTAGTTGGCGCTGTGGGCTGCAGGTGGGCGCTGTGGGCTGCAGGTGGGCGCTTAGGGCTGCTGGTGGCGTCTTGGGGCTGTAGGTTGTCGCTCAGTGCTTTAGGTGGATTTTGAGGGCAGTTGGTGACCTCTTAGTGCTGTGGTTGGGCTCTCAGGGCTGTAGGTGGGCGCTGAGAACAGTAGTTGTGCGCTCAGCGCTGAAGGTGGGCGCTTAGGGCTGTAGTTGAGCGCTCAGGGCTGTAGCTGGGCGCTTTGGGCTGTAGGTGGGCGCTTAGGGCTGTAGTTGGGCGCTTAGGGCTTCAGGTGGTCACTTAGGGATGTAGATGGGCGCTGGGGGCTGTTGATGGGCGATTAGGGCTGTAGACGGCCGCTTCGGGCTGTCGGCTGGCGCTTAGTGCTGCAGGTGGACGCTCAGGGCTGTAGGTGTGCGCTTAGGGCTGTAGGTGGGCGCTCAGGGCTGTAGGTGGGCTCTTAGGGCTATCGTTGGGCTCTCAGGACTGTAGATGGGCGCGTAGGGCTTTAGTTGGGCGTTTATGGTGGGCGATTAGGGCTGTAGGTGGGCGCTTAGGGCTGTCGGCGGGCGCTTAGGTCTGTAGGTGGGCGCTTAGGGCTGTAGGTGGGCGCTTTGGGATGCAGGTGGGCGCTTAGGTCTTTAGGTGGTCGCTTAGGGATGTAGGTGGGCGCTCAGGGCTGTTGATGGGCGACTAGGGCTGTAGACGGGCGCTTCGGGCTGTCGGCTGGCTCTTAGTGCTGTAGGTGATCGCTTTGGGCTGTATGTGGGCGCTTAGGGCTGTAGGTGGGCGATGAGGGCTGTAGGTGGGCGCTTAGGGCTGTAGGTAGGCTCTTAGGGCTGTCATTGGGCTCTCAGGGCTGTAGGTGGGCGCTTAGGGCTTTAGTTGGGCGCTTAGGGCTGTAGGTGGGCGCTTAGGGTTTCAGGTGGTCACTTAGGGATGTAGATGGGCGCTGGAGGCTGTTGTTGTGCGATTAGGGCTGCAGACGGCCGCTTCGGGCTGTCGGCTTGCGCTTAGTGCTGCAGGTGGACGTCAGGGCTGTAGCTGTGCGCTTAGGGCTGTAGGCGGTCGCTCAGTGCTTTAGAAGGGCGCTCAGGGCTGTATGTGGGCTCTTTGGGCTGTGGGTGGGCTCTCAGGGCTGTAGGTGGGCGCTTAGGGTTTTTGGTGGGCGTTTAGGGCTGTAGGTGGGCGCTCAGGGCTGTCGGCGGGCGCTTAGGGCTGTAGGTGGCCGCTTAGGGCTGTAGGTGTGCGCTTAGGGCTGTAGGTGAGCGCTAAGTGCTATACGAAGGTGCTTAGGGCTGTAGATGGGCGTTTAGGGCTGTAGGTGGGCGAATAGGGCTGTAGGTAGGCGCTCAGTGCTCTAGGAGGCGCTGCGGGCTGCAGATGGGCGATTACGGCTTTAGGAGGGCGCTTAGGGCTGCAGATTGTCGCTCAGTGGTTTAGTTGGGTGGTTAGGGCAGTAGGTGAGCTGTTAGTGCTGTGGTTCTGCTATCAGCGCTGTAGGTGGACGCTCAGAACCGTAGGTGGGCGTGTATGGCTGTAGGTGATCGATTAGGGCTGCAGGAGGGCGCTCAGTGCAGTAGGTTAGCGCTTAGCGCTTTCGGTGGGCGCATTGGTCTGTAGGTGGGCTCTTAGGGCTGTCGTTGGGCACTCAGGGTTGTAGGTGGGCGCTTAGGGCTTTAGGTGGGCGTTCAGGGCTGTTGGTGGGCGATTAGGGCTGTAGGTGGGCGCCTAGGGCTGTCGGCGGGCGCTTAGGGCTGAAGGTGGGCGCTTAGGGCTGTAGGTGGGCGCTTAGGGCTTCAGGTGGTCACTTAGGGATGTAGATGGGCGCTGGGGGCTGTTGTTGTGCGATTAGGGCTGTAGATGGCCGCTTCGGGCTGTCGGCTGGCGCTTAGTGCTGCAGGTGGACGCTCAGGGCTGTAGCTGTGCGCTTAGGGCTGTAGGTGGTCGCTCAGTGCTTTCGAAGGGCGCTCAGGGCTGTATGTGGGCGCTTTGGGCTGTGGGTGGGCTCTCAGGGCTGTAGGTGGGCGCTTATGGTTTCAGGTGGGCGTTTAGGGCTCTAGGTGGGCGCTCAGGGCTGTCGGCGGGCGCTTAGGGCTGTCGGTGGCCGCTTAGGGCTGTAGGTGGGCGCTTAGTGCTGTAGATGAGCGCTAAGTACTATAGGTAGGTGCTTAGGGCTGTAGATGGGCGTTTAGGGCTGTCGGTGGGCGAATAGGGCTGTAGGTAGGCGCTCAGTGCTCTAGGAGGCGCTGTGGGCTGCAGGTGGGCGATTAGGGCTTTAGGAGGGCTCCTGGCGCTGTAGATGGGCGCTTAGCGCTTTATGTGGGCGCTTAGGGCTGTAGGTGGGCGCTCAGGGCTGTAGGTGTGCGCTTATGGCTGTAGTTGGGCGCTCAGGGCTGTAGGTGTGCGCTTAGGGCTGCAGGTGGGCGCTGAGGGCTGTAGGTGGGCACTTAGGGCTGTAGGTGGGCGCTGAGGAATGTAGGTGAGCGCTGAGGGAAGTAGGTGGGCCCTTAGGTCTTTAGGTGTGCGCGTAGGGCTGTAGGTGGGCGCTCAGTGCTTTAGAAGTGCGCTCAGGGCTGTAGTCGGGATTTTAGGGCTGTGGTTGGGCTCTCAGGCCTGCAGGTTGGCGCTTACGGCTTTAGGGGGCGTTTAGGGCAGTAGGTGGGCGCTCAGGGCTGTCGGCTGGCGCTTGGGGCTCTAGGTGGCCGCTTAGGGCTGTAGGTGGCCGCTTAGCGCTGTAGGTGGGCGCTTAGGGCTGTATGTGGGCGATCATGGCTGTAGATGTACGCTTAGGTCTGTCAGAGGGCGCGTAGGGTTGTAGGTGGGCTCTTACATCTGTAGTTGGGCACTCAGGGCTGTAGGTGGTCGCCTTCGCCTGTAGTTCGGCGCTCAGAGCTGTATGTGGGCGATCATGGCTGTAGATGTGCGCTTAGGTCTGTCGGAGGGCGCGTGGGGCTGTAGGTGGGCTGTTAGGGCTGTAGTTGGGCACTCAGGGCTGTAGGGTGGCGCTTAGGGCTTTAGTTTGGCGGTTAGGACTGTAGGTGGGCGCTCAGGGCTGTTGGTGGGCGCTTAGGTGTGTAGGTGGGCGCTTAGGACTGTAGTTGGGCCCTTAGGGCTGCTGTTTGGCGCTTAGGGCGGTAGGTGGTCGCGTAGGGTTGTAGGTGGGCGTTCAGAGCAGCAGGTGGGCGCTTAGCGCTGTAGGTGGGCGTTTAGGAATCTAGGTGGGTGCTTAGGGCTGTAGATGGGCGCTTAGGGCTGTAGGTGGGCGATTAGGGCTCTAGGTAGGCGCTCAGTGCTCTCGTTGGCGCTGTGGGCTGCAGATGGGCGCTGTGGGCTGCAGGTGGGCGCTTAGGGCTGCAGGTGGCGTCTTGGGGCTGTATTATGTCGCTCAGTGCTTTAGGTGTGTGTTGAGGGCTGTAGGTGAGATCTTAGTGCTGTGGTTGGGCACTCAGGGCTGTAGGTGGGCGCTGCGAACAGTAGGTGTGCGCTCAGCGCTGTAGGTGGGCGATTAGGGCTGTAGTTGGGCACTCAGGGCTGTTGGTGGGCGATTAGAGCTGTAGATGGTCGCGTAGGACTGTAGGTGGGCGCGTAGGGCTGTAGTTGGTCGCTTAGGGCTGTAGGTGGGCGCTCAGGGCAGTAGGTGGGCTCTTAGAGCTGTGGGTGGGCTCTCAGGGCTGTAGGTGGGCGCCTAGGGCTTTAGGTGGGCGTTTAGGGCTGTAGGTGGGCGCTCAGGGCTGTCGGTGTGCGCTTTGGGATGTAGGTGGGCGCTTAGGGCTTTAGGTGGTCGCTTAGGGATGTAGGTGGGCGCTCAGGGCTGTTGATGGGCGATTAGGGCTGTAGACGGGCGCTTCGGGCTGTCGGCTGGCGCTTAGTGCTGTAGGTGGGCGCATAGGTCTCTATGTGGGCGCTTACGGCTATATTGTGGCGCTTAGGGCGGTAGGTGTGCGATGAGGGCTGTAGGTGGGCGCTTAGGGCTGCAGGTGGTTGCTCAGTGCTTTAGATGGGCGCTCTGGGCTGTAGGTGTTCTCTTAGGGCTGTCGTTGGGCTGTCAGGGCTGTAGGTGGGCGCTTAGGGCTTTAGGTGGGCGGTCAGTGCTGTTGGTGGGCGATTAGGGCTGTAGGTGGGCGCCTAGGGCTGTCGGCGGGCGCTTAGGGCTGTAGGTGGGCTCTTATGGCTGTAGGTGGGCGCTTAGGGCTTCGGGTGGTCACTTAGGGATGTAGATGGGGCTGGGGGCTGTTGTTGGGCGATTAGGGCTGTAGACGGCCGCTTCGGGCTGTCGGCTGGCGCTTAGTGCTGCAGGTGGACGCTCAGGGCTGTCGGTGTGCGCTTAGGGCTGTAGGTGGGCGCTGAGGGCTGTAGGTGGGCTCTTATGGCTGTTGGTGGGCGCTTAGGGCTGTATGTGGTCGCTCAGTGCTTTAGAAGGGCGCTCAGAGCTGTAGGTGGGCTCCTAGGGCTGTGGGTGGGCTCTCAGGGCTGTAGGTGGGTGGCTAGGGCAGTAGGTGAGCTCTTAGTGCTGTGGTTGGGCTATCAGCACGGTAGGTGGACGCTCATAACCGTAGGAGGGCGCTTATGGCTGCAGGTGATCGATTAGGGGTGTAGGAGGGCGCTCAGTGCTGTAGGTGGGCGTTTAGCGCTTTAGGTGGGCGATTAGCGCTTTAGGTGGGCGCTTAGGGCTGTAGGTGGGCGCTCAGGGCTGTAGGTGGGCGCTGAGTGCTCTTGGTGGGCACTTAGGGCTGTAGGTGGGCACGTAGGGCTGTAGGTGGGCGCTGAGGGATGTAGGTGGGCGCTTAGGGCTTTAGGTGGGCGCTTAGGGATGTAGGTTGGCGCTGAGGGATGTAGGTGGGCGCTTAGGGCTTTAGGTGGGCGCTTAGGGATGTAGGTTGGCGCTGAGGGCTGTAGGTGGGCACTTAGGAATGTAGGTGGGCGCTGAGGGATATTGGTGGGCGCTTCAAGGCTTTAGGTGTGCGCTGAGGGCTGTAGGTGGGCGCTGAGTGCTGTGGTTGGGCTCTCACGACTGTAGGTGAGCGCGTAAGGCTTGAGGTGGGCGATTATGGCTGTAGGTGGGCGCTCAGGGCTGTTGGTGGGCGATTGGGGCTGTAGTTGGGCGCTTAGGGCTTTCGGTGGTCACTTAGGGATGTAGGTGGGCGATCGGGGCTGTTGTTGGGCGATTAGGGTTGTAGACGGGCGCTTCGGGCTGTAGGTGGGCGCTCAGGGCTGTAGGTGTGCACTCAGGGCTGTAGGTGTGGGCTTAGGGCAGTAGGTGGGCGCTGAGGGCTGTAGGTGGGCACTCAGGGCTGTAGGTGGGCGCTTAGGGCTGTGGTTGGGCTCTCAGGGCTGTAGGTGGGCAAGTAGCGCTGTAGGTGGGCACTGAGCGCTGTAGGTGGTCGCTCAGTGCTTTAGAAGGGCGCTCAGGGCTGTAGGTGGGCTCTTATGGCTGTTGGTAGGCTCTCAGGTCTGTAGGTGGGCGCTTAGGGCTTTAGCTGGGCGTTTAGGGCTGTAGGTGGGCGCTCAGGGCTGTCGGCGGGCGCTTTGGGATGTAGGTGGGCGCTTAGGGCTTTAGTTGGTCGCTTACGGATGTAGGTGGGCGCTCAGGGCTGTTGATGGGCGATTAGGGCTGTAGACGGGCGCTTCGGGCTGTCGGCTGGCGCTTAGTGCTGTAGGTGGGCGCTTAGGGCTGTATGTGGGCGCTTACGGCTGTATTGTATCGCTTAGGGCGGTAGGTGTGCGATGAGGGCTGTAGGTGGGCCCTTAGGGCTGTAGGTGGTTGCTCAGTGCTTTAGATGGGCGCTCTGGGCTGTAGGTGGGCTCTTAGGGCTGTCGTTGGGCTGTCAGCGCTGTAGGTGGGCGCTTAGGGCTTTAGGTGGGCGGTCAGTGCTGTTGGTGGGCGATTAGGGCTGTAGGTGGGCGCCTAGGGCTGTCGGCGGGCGCTTAGGGCTGTAGGTGGGCGCTTAGGGCTGTAGGTGGGCGCTTAGGGCTTCAGGTGGTCACTTAGGGATGTAGATGGGCGCTTGGGGCTGTTGTTGTGCGATTAGGGCTGTAGGCGGCCGCTTCGGGCTGTCGGCTGGCGCTTAGTGCTGCCGGTGGACGTCAGGGCTGTAGATGGGCGCTTAGGGCTGTAGGTGGGCGAATAGGGCTGTAGGTAGGCGCTCAGTGCTCTAGTTGGCGCTGTGGGCTGCAGATGGGCGCTCTGGGCTGCAGGTGGGCGCTTAGGGGTGCAGGTGGCGTCTTGGGGCTGTAGGTTGTCGCTCAGTGCTTTAGGTGGGTGTTGAGGGCAGTAGGTGAGATCTTAGTGCTGTGGTTGGGCTCGCAGGGCTGTAGGTGGGCGCTGCGAACAGTAGGTGTGCGCTCAGCGCTGTAGGTGGGCGATTAGGGCTGTAGACGGGCGCTTCGGGCTGTCGGCTGGCGCTTAGTGCTGTAGGTGGGCGCTTAGGGCTGTATTTGGCGCTTACGGCTGTATTGTGGCGCTTAGGGCGGTAGGTGGGCGATGAGGGCTGTAGGTGGGCGCTTAGGGCTGTAGCTGGTTGCTCAGTGCTTTAGATGGGCGCTCTGGGCTGTAGGTGGGCTCTTAGGGCTGTCGTTGGGCTGTCAGGTCTGTAGGTGGGCGCTTAGGGCTTTGGGTGGGCGGTCAGTGCTGTTGGTGGGCGATTACGGCTGTAGGTGGGCGCCTAAGGCTGTCGGCGGGCGCTTAGGGCTGTAGGTGGGCGCTTAGGGCTGTAGGTGGGCGCTTAGGGCTTCGGGTGGTCACTTAGGGATGTACATGGGCGCTGGGGGCTGTTGTTGGGCGATTAGGACTGAAGACGGCCGCTTCGGGCTGTCGGCTGGCGCTTAGTGCTGCAGGTGGACGCTCAGGGCTGTAGGTGTGCGCTTAGGGCTGTAGGTGGGCGCTGAGGGCTGTAGGTGGGCACTTAGCGCTGTAGGTGGGCGCTTAGGGCTGTAGGTGGTCGCTCAGTGCTTTAGAATGGCGCTCAGGGCTGTAGTTGAGCTCCTAGGGCTGTGGGTGGGCTCTCAGGGTTGTAGGTGGGCGCTTAGGCCTTTAGGTGGGCGTTTAGGGCTGTAGGTGGGCGCTCAGGGCTGTCGGCGGGCGCTTAGGGCTGTAGGTGAGCGCTAAGTGCTATAGGTAGGTGCTTAGGGCTGTAGGTGGGCGCTTACGATTGTAGTTGGGCGCTGTGGGCTGCTGTTTGGCGCTTAGGGCGGTAGGTGGTCGCGTAGGGTTGTAGGTGGGCGTTCAGAGCAGCAGGTGGGCGCTTAGCGCTGTAGGTGGGCGTTTAGGAATCTAGGTGGGTGCTTAGGGCTGTAGATGGGCGCTTAGGGCTGTAGGTGGGCGAATAGGGCTGTAGGTAGGCGCACAGTGCTCTAGTTGGCGCTGTGGGCTGCAGATGTGCGCTGTGGGCTGCAGGTGGGCGCTTAGGGGTGCAGGTGGCGTCTTGGGGCTGTAGGTTGTCGCTCAGTGCTTTAGGTGGGTGTTGAGGGCAGTAGGTGAGATCTTAGTGCTATGGTTGGGCTCTCAGGGCTGTAGGTGGGCGCTGAGAACAGTAGGTGTGCGCTCAGCGCTGTAGGTGGGCGCTTAGGGCTGTAGTTGGGCACTCAGGGCTGTTGGTGGGCGATTAGAGCTGTAGATTGGCGCGTTGGGCTGTAGGTGGGCGCGTAGGGCTGTAGGTGGGCGCTCAGGGCTGTAGGTGGGCTCTTAGGGCTGTGGGTGGGCTCTCAGGGCTGTAGGTGGGCGCTTAGGGCTTTACGTGGGCGTTTAGGGCTGTAGGTGTGCGCTCAGGGCTGTCGGTGGGCGCTTTGGGATGTAGATGGGCGCTTAAGGCTTTAGGTGGTCGCTTAGGGATGTAGGTGGGCGCTCAGGGCTGTTGATGGGCGATTAGGGCTGTAGACGGGCGCTTCGGGCTGTCGGCTGGCGCTTAGTGCTGTAGGTGGGCGCTTAGGGCTGTATGTGGGCGCTTACGGCTGTATTGTGGCGATTAGGGCGGTAGGTGGGCGATGAGGGCTGTAGGTGGGCGCTTAGGGCTGTAGGTGGTTGCTCAGTGCTTTAGATGGGCGCTCTGGGCTGTAGGTGGGCTCTTAGGGCTGTCGTTGGGCTGTCAGGTCTGTAGTTGGGCGCTTAGGGCTTTGGGTGGGCGGTCAGTGCAGTTGGTGGGCGATTACGGCTGTAGGTGGGCGCCTAAGGCTGTCGGCGGGCGCTTAGGGCTGTAGGTGGGCGCTCAGGGATGTAGGTGGGCGCTTAGGGCTTCGGGTGGTCACTTAGGGATGTAGATGGGCGCTGGGGGCTGTTGTTGGGCGATTAGGACTGAAGACGGCCGCTTCGGGCTGTCGGCTGGCGCTTAGTGCTGCAGGTGGACGCTCAGGGCTGTAGGTGTGCGCTTAGGGCTGTAGGTGGGCGCTGAGGGCTGTAGGTGGGCACTTAGCGCTGTAGGTGGGCGCTTAGGGCTGTAGGTGGTCGCTCAGTGCTTTAGAATGGCGCTCAGGGCTGTAGTTGAGCTCCTAGGGCTGTGGGTGGGCTCTCAGGGTTGTAGGTGGGCGCTTAGGCCTTTAGGTGGGCGTTTAGGGCTGTAGGTGGGCGCGCAGGGCTGTCGGCGGGCGCTTAGGGCTGTAGGTGAGCGCTAAGTGCTATAGGTAGGTGCTTAGGGCTGTAGGTGGGCGCTTACGATTGTAGTTGGGCGCTTTGGGCTGCTGTTTGGCGCTTAGGGCGGTAGGTGGTCGCGTAGGGTTGTAGGTGGGCGTTCAGAGCAGCAGGTGGGCGCTTAGCGCTGTAGGTGGGCGTTTAGGAATCTAGGTGTGTGCTTAGGGCTGTAGATGGGCGCTTAGGGCTGTTGGTGGGCGAATAGGGCTGTAGGTAGGCGCACAGTGCTCTAGTTGGCGCTGTGGGCTGCAGATGTGCGCTGTGGGCTGCAGGTGGGCGCTTAGGGGTGCAGGTGGCGTCTTGGGGCTGTAAGTTGTCGCTCAGTGCTTTAGGTGGGTGTTGAGGGCAGTAGGTGAGATCTTAGTGCTGTGGTTGGGCTCTCAGGGCTGTAGGTGGGCGCTGAGAACAGTAGGTGTGCGCTCAGCGCTGTAGGTGGTCGCTTAGGGCTGTAGTTGGGCACTCAGGGCTGTTGGTGGGCGATTAGAGCTGTAGATTGGCGCGTTGGGCTGTAGGTGGGCGCGTAGGGCTGTAGGTGGGCGCTCAGGGCTGTAGGTGGGCTCTTAGGGCTGTGGGTGGGCTCTCAGGGCTGTAGGTGGGCGCTTAGGGCTTTACGTGGGCGTTTAGGGCTGTAGGTGGGCGCTCAGGGCTGTCGGTGGGCGCTTTGGGATGTAGGTGGGCGCTTAAGGCTTTAGGTGGTCGCTTAGGGATGTAGGTGGGCGCTCAGGGCTGTTGATGGGCGATTAGGGCTGTAGACGGGCGCTTCGGGCTGTCGGCTGGCGCTTAGTGCTGTAGGTGGGCGCTTAGGGCTGTATGTGGGCGCTTACGGCTGTATTGTGGCGATTAGGGCGGTAGGTGGGCGATGAGGGCTGTAGGTGGGCGCTTAGGGCTGTAGGTGGTTGCTCAGTGCTTTAGATGGGCGCTCTGGGCTGTAGGTGGGCTCTTAGGGCTGTCGTTGGGCTGTCAGGTCTGTAGTTGGGCGCTTAGGGCTTTGGGTGGGCGGTCAGTGCTGTTGGTGGGCGATTACGGCTGTAGGTGGGCGCCTAAGGCTGTCGGCGGGCGCTTAGGGCTGTAGGTGGGCGCTCAGGGATGTAGGTGGGCGCTTAGGGCTTCGGGTGGTCACTTAGGGATGTAGATGGACGCTGGGGGCTGTTGTTGGGCGATTATGGCTGTAGACGGCAGCTTCGGGCTGTCGGCTGGCGCTTAGTGCTGCAGGTGGACGCTCAGGGCTGTAGGTGTGCGCTTAGGGCTGTAGGTGGGCGCTGAGGGCTGTAGGTGGGCACTTAGCGCTGTAGGTGGGCGCTTAGGGCTGTAGGTGGTCGCTCAGTGCTTTAGAAGGGCGCTCAGGGCTGTAGTTGGGCTCCTAGGGCTGTGGGTGGGCTCTCAGGGCTGTAGGTGGGCGCATAGGCCTTTAGGTGGGCGTTAAGGGCTGTAGGTGGGCGGTCAGGGCTGTCGGCGGGCGCTTAGGGCTGTAGGTGAGCGCTAAGTGCTATAGGTAGGTGCTTAGGGCTGTAGATGGGCGCCTAGGGCTGTAGGTGGGCGATTAGTGCTGTAGGTAGGCGCTCAGTGCTCTAGGAGGCGCTGTGGGCTGCAGGTGGGCGATTAGGGCTGTAGGAGGGCGCTTAGTGCTGTAGGTTGTCTCTCAGTGCTTTAAGTGGGTGGTTAGGGCAGTAGGTGAGCTCTTAGTGCTGTGGTTGGGCTATCTGCGCTGTAGGTGGACGCTCAGAACCGTAGGTGGGCGCGTATGGCTGTAGGTGATCGATAAGGGCTGTAGGAGGGCGCTCAGTGCTGTAGGTGGGCGCTTAGTGCTTTAGGTGGGCGATTAGCGCTTTATTTGGGCGCTTAGGGCTGTAGGTGGGCGCTCAGGGCTGTAGGTGGGCGCTTAGGGCTGTAGGTGGGCGCTTAGGGCTGTAGGTGGGCGCTTAGGGCTGTAGGTGGGCGCTTAGTGCTTCGGGTGGTCACTTAGGGATGTAGATGGGCGCTGGGGGCTGTTGTTGGACGATTAGGGCTGGAGGCGGCCGCTTCGGGCTGTCGGCTGGCGCTTAGTGCTGCAGGTGGACGCTCAGGGCTGTAGGTGTGCGCTTAGGGCTGTAGGTGGGCGCTGAGGGATGTAGGTGGGCACTTAGCGCTGTAGGTGGTCGCTCAGTGCTTTGGAAGGGCGCTCAGGGCTGTAGTTGGGCTCCTATGGCTGTGGGTGGGCTCTCAGGGCTGTAGGTGGGCGCTTAGGCCTTTAGGTGGGCGTTTAGGGCTGTAGGTGGGCGCTCAGGGCTGTCGGCGGGCGCTTAGGGCTGTAGGTGAGCGCTAAGTGCTATAGGTAGGTGCGTAGGGCTGTAGATGGGCGCCTAGGGCTGTAGGTGGGCGATTAGGGCTGTAGGTAGGCGCTCAGTGCTCCAGGAGGCGCTGTGGGCTGCAGGTGGGCGATTAGGGCTGTAGGAGGGCGCTTAGTGCTGTAGGTTGTCTCTCAGTGCATTAGGTGGGTGGT
>JAYJKW010000255.1:10000-12500 GCA_035084275.1 Hydrolagus colliei
AGAGAGACACAGAGAGAGACACAGAGAGAGACACAGAGAGAGACACAGAGAGAGACACAGAGAGAGACACAGAGAGACACAGAGAGAGACACAGAGAGACACAGAGAGAGACACAGAGAGACACAGAGAGACACAGAGAGAGAGACACAGAGAGAGACACAGAGAGACACAGAGAGAGAGACACAGAGAGAGACACAGAGAGACACAGAGAGAGACACAGAGAGGGTTAGAGATAGAGAGAGAGAGGCACGGAGAGAGAGAGAGGGTTAGAGATAGAGAGAGAGAGAGAGAGAGAGAGAGAGAGAGAGAGAGAGAGAGAGAGAGAGAGGGACAGGGTTAGAGATAGAGAGAGAGAGGCACGGAGAGAGAGAGAGAGAGAGAGGGAGACACAGAGGGTTAGAGAGAGAGAGAGAGAGGGGGTTAGAGATAGACACAGAGAGACACAGAGAGAGAGACACAGAGAGGGTTAGAGATAGAGAGAGAGGGTTAGAGACAGAGAGAGAGGCACAGAGAGGGTTAGAGATAGAGAGAGGGTTAGAGATAGAGAGAGAGAGGCAGAGAGAGACACAGAGGGTTAGAGATAGAGAGATGGTTAGAGATAGAGAGAGAGGCACAGAGAGAGAGAGAGAGAGAGAGAGGGTTAGAGATAGAGAGAGAGGGTTAGAGAGAGAGAGAGAGGCACGGAGAGAGAGAGAGAGGGTTAGAGATAGAGAGAGAGGGTTAGAGATAGGGTTAGAGACAGAGAGAGAGACACAGAGAGAGAGAGAGAGAGGGTTAGAGATAGAGAGAGAGGCACAGAGAGGGTTAGAGAGAGAGAGAGAGGGTTAGAGATAGAGAGAGAGACATAGAGAGGGTTAGAGATAGAGAGAGAGAGGCACGGAGAGAGGGTTAGAGATAGAGAGAGACACAGAGGGTTAGAGATAGAGAGAGAGAGAGAGAGAGAGAGAGAGAGGCACGGAGAGAGAGAGAGAGGCACGGAGAGAGAGAGAGAGGCACAGAGGGTTAGAGATAGAGAGAGAGAGGCACACAGAGGGTTAGAGATAGAGAGAGAGGCAGAGAGAGAGAGAGAGAGACACAGAGGGTTAGAGATAGAGAGAGAGAGGCAGAGAGAGAGAGAGAGAGGCACAGAGAGAGAGAGAGAGAGGCACGGAGAGAGAGAGAGAGACACAGAGAGAGAGAGAGAGAGGGTTAGAGATAGAGAGAGAGGGTTAGAGATAGAGAGAGAGGCACAGAGAGAGAGGGTTAGAGATAGAGATAGAGAGACACAGGGAGACACAGAGAGAGACACAGAGAGAGACAGAGAGAGACACAGAGAGACACAGAGAGAGACACAGAGAGAGACACAGAGAGAGACAGAGAGAGACACAGAGAGAGACACAGAGAGACACAGAGAGAGACACAGAGAGAGACACAGAGAGAGACACAGAGGGTTAGAGATAGAGAGAGAGGGTTAGAGATAGAGAGAGAGAGGCACGGAGAGAGAGAGAGAGAGGGTTAGAGATAGAGAGAGAGACACAGAGAGACACACAGAGACACAGAGAGACACAGAGGGTTAGAGACAGAGAGAGAGGGTTAGAGATAGAGAGAGAAGGTTAGAGATAGAGAGAGAGGCACAGAGAGAGACACAGAGAGGGTTAGAGATAGAGAGAGAGACACAGAGAGACACACAGAGACACAGAGAGACACAGAGAGAGACACAGAGAGGGTTAGAGATAGAGAGAGAGAGGCACGGAGAGGGTTAGAGATAGAGAGAGAGGCACGGAGAGAGAGAGAGAGGGTTAGAGATAGAGAGAGAGAGGCACGGAGAGAGAGAGGGTTAGAGAGAGGGGGTTAGAGAGAGGGGGTTAGAGAGAGGCACAGAGAGAGACACAGAGAGACACAGAGAGACACAGAGAGACACACAGAGAGACACAGAGAGAGACAGAGAGAGAGGCACAGAGAGGGTTAGAGATAGAGAGAGGGTTAGAGATAGAGAGAGGCACAGAGAGGGTTAGAGATAGAGAGAGAGACACAGAGAGAGAGACACAGAGAGGGTTAGAGATAGAGAGAGAGACACAGAGAGAGAGACACAGAGAGGGTTAGAGAGAGAGAGAGAGGGTTAGAGAGAGAGAGAGAGGGTTAGAGATAGAGAGAGAGGCACGGAGAGAGAGAGAGAGACACGGAGAGGGTTAGAGATAGAGAGAGAGGCACACAGAGAGACACAGAGGGTTAGAGACAGAGAGAGAGACACGGAGAGAGACACAGAGACACAGAGAGAGACACAGAGAGACACAGAGAGAGACACAGAGAGAGACACAGAGAGACACAGAGAGAGACACAGAGACACAGAGAGAGACACAGAGAGACACAGAGAGACACAGAGAGAGACACAGAGAGACACAGAGAGAGACACAGAGAGGGTTAGAGATAGAGAGAGGCACAGAGAGGGTTAGAGATAGAGAGAGAGACACACAGAGAGACACAGAGAGGGTTAGAGATAGAGAGAGAGACACGGAGAGGG
>JAYJKW010000255.1:22500-32500 GCA_035084275.1 Hydrolagus colliei
GACACAGAGAGACACAGAGAGAGAGAGACACAGAGAGACACAGAGAGACACACAGAGAGAGACACAGAGAGACACACAGAGAGACACAGAGAGAGACACACAGAGAGAGACACAGAGAGAGACACACAGAGAGAGACACACAGAGAGACACAGAGAGAGACACACAGAGAGAGACACAGAGAGACACACAGAGAGACACAGAGAGAGAGACACAGAGAGAGACACAGAGAGAGACACAGAGAGAGACACAGAGAGAGACACAGAGAGACACAGAGAGAGACACAGAGAGAGAGACACACAGAGAGACACAGAGACACAGAGAGAGACACAGAGAGAGACACAGAGAGACACAGAGAGACACAGAGAGAGACACAGAGAGACACAGAGAGAGACAGACAGAGACACAGAGAGAGACACAGAGAGACACAGAGAGAGAGACACAGAGAGACACAGAGAGACACAGAGAGAGACACAGAGAGAGACACAGAGAGAGACAGAGAGAGACACAGAGAGAGACACAGAGAGAGACACAGAGAGAGACACAGAGAGAGACAGAGAGACACAGAGAGAGACACAGAGAGAGACACAGAGAGAGACACAGAGAGAGACACAGAGACACAGAGAGAGACACAGAGAGACACAGAGAGAGACACAGAGAGAGACAGAGAGACACAGAGAGAGACACAGAGAGAGAGACAGAGAGACACAGAGAGAGACACAGAGAGAGAGACAGAGAGAGACACAGAGAGAGACACAGAGAGAGACACAGAGAGAGACACAGAGAGAGACACAGAGAGACACAGAGAGAGACACAGAGAGAGACACAGAGAGACACAGAGAGAGACACAGAGAGAGAGACAGAGAGACACAGAGAGAGACAGAGAGACACAGAGAGAGACACAGAGAGAGACACAGAGAGAGACACAGAGAGACAGACAGAGAGAGACAGACAGAGACACAGAGAGAGAGAGACACAGAGAGACACAGAGAGAGACACAGAGAGAGACACAGAGAGACACAGAGAGACACAGAGAGAGACACAGAGAGAGAGACAGAGAGAGAGACAGAGAGAGACACAGAGAGAGACACAGAGAGAGACACAGAGAGAGAGACACAGAGAGACACAGAGAGAGAGACAGAGAGAGAGAGACACAGAGAGACACAGAGAGAGACACAGAGAGAGACACACAGAGAGACACAGAGAGAGACACAGAGAGACACAGAGAGACACAGAGAGAGACACAGAGAGAGACACAGAGAGACACACAGAGAGACACACAGAGAGAGACAGAGAGAGAAACAGAGAGACACACAGAGAGAGACACAGAGAGACACAGAGAGAGACACAGAGAGAGACACAGAGAGAGAGACAGAGAGAGACAGAGAGAGACACAGAGAGAGACACAGAGAGAGACACAGAGAGACACAGAGAGAGAGACACAGAGAGACACAGAGAGAGTGTGAGAGAGACAGAGAGAGACTGAGAGAGTGTGAGAGAGACTGAGAGTGTGAGAGAGACTGAGAGAGAGACTGAGAGAGTGTGAGAGACTGAGAGAGAGACTGAGAGAGTGTGAGAGAGAGACACAGAGAGAGAGACACAGACAGACACAGAGAGAGACACAGAGAGACACAGAGAGAGAGACACAGAGAGACACAGAGAGACACAGAGAGAGAGACACAGACAGAGAGACAGAGAGAGACACAGAGAGAGACACAGAGAGAGACACAGAGAGAGACACAGAGAGAGACACAGAGAGAGACACAGAGAGAGACACAGAGAGAGAGACACAGAGAGACAGAGAGACACAGAGAGAGACACAGAGAGACACAGAGAGACACAGAGAGAGACACAGAGAGACACAGAGAGAGACACAGAGAGAGACACAGAGAGACACAGAGAGAGACACAGAGAGAGACAGACAGACAGACAGAGAGAGACACAGAGAGAGACACAGAGAGAGACACAGAGAGACACAGAGAGAGAGACACAGAGAGAGACAGAGAGAGACACAGAGAGACACAGAGAGAGACACAGAGAGACACAGAGAGAGACACAGAGAGAGAGACACAGAGAGAGACACAGAGAGACACAGAGAGAGAGAGACAGAGAGAGACACAGAGAGACACAGAGAGAGAGACACAGAGAGAGACAGACAGACAGACAGAGAGAGACACAGAGAGAGACACAGAGAGAGACACAGAGAGACACAGAGAGAGAGACACAGAGAGAGACAGAGAGAGACACAGAGAGACACAGAGAGAGACACAGAGAGACACAGAGAGAGACACAGAGAGACACAGAGAGACACAGAGAGAGAGACACAGAGAGAGACACAGAGAGAGACACAGAGAGAGACACAGAGAGAGAGACACAGAGAGAGACACAGAGAGACACAGAGAGAGAGAGACAGAGAGAGACACAGAGAGACACAGAGAGACACAGAGAGAGAGAGACACAGAGAGACACAGAGAGACACACAGAGAGAGACACAGAGAGACACACAGAGAGACACAGAGAGAGACACACAGAGAGAGACACAGAGAGAGACACACAGAGAGAGACACACAGAGAGACACAGAGAGAGACACACAGAGAGAGACACAGAGAGACACACAGAGAGACACAGAGAGAGAGACACAGAGAGAGACACAGAGAGAGACACAGAGAGAGACACAGAGAGAGACACAGAGAGACACAGAGAGAGACACAGAGAGAGAGACACACAGAGAGACACAGAGACACAGAGAGAGACACAGAGAGAGACACAGAGAGACACAGAGAGACACAGAGAGAGACACAGAGAGACACAGAGAGAGACAGACAGAGACACAGAGAGAGACACAGAGAGACACAGAGAGAGAGACACAGAGAGAGAGACACAGAGAGACACAGAGAGACACAGAGAGAGACACAGAGAGAGACACAGAGAGAGACAGAGAGAGACACAGAGAGAGACACAGAGAGAGACACAGAGAGAGACACAGAGAGAGACAGAGAGACACAGAGAGAGACACAGAGAGAGACACAGAGAGAGACACAGAGAGAGACACAGAGACACAGAGAGAGACACAGAGAGACACAGAGAGAGACACAGAGAGAGACAGAGAGACACAGAGAGAGACACAGAGAGAGAGACAGAGAGACACAGAGAGAGACACAGAGAGAGAGACAGAGAGAGACACAGAGAGAGACACAGAGAGAGACACAGAGAGAGACACAGAGAGAGACACAGAGAGACACAGAGAGAGACACAGAGAGAGACACAGAGAGACACAGAGAGAGACACAGAGAGAGAGACAGAGAGACACAGAGAGAGACAGAGAGACACAGAGAGAGACACAGAGAGAGACACAGAGAGAGACACAGAGAGACAGACAGAGAGAGACAGACAGAGACACAGAGAGAGAGAGACACAGAGAGACACAGAGAGAGACACAGAGAGAGACACAGAGAGACACAGAGAGACACAGAGAGAGACACAGAGAGAGAGACAGAGAGAGAGACAGAGAGAGACACAGAGAGAGACACAGAGAGAGACACAGAGAGAGAGACACAGAGAGACACAGAGAGAGAGACAGAGAGAGAGAGACACAGAGAGACACAGAGAGAGACACAGAGAGAGACACACAGAGAGACACAGAGAGAGACACAGAGAGACACAGAGAGACACAGAGAGAGACACAGAGAGAGACACAGAGAGACACACAGAGAGACACACAGAGAGAGACAGAGAGAGAAACAGAGAGACACACAGAGAGAGACACAGAGAGACACAGAGAGAGAGACAGAGAGAGACACAGAGAGAGAGACAGAGAGAGACACAGAGAGACACAGAGAGACACAGAGAGAGACACAGAGAGACACAGAGAGACACAGAGAGAGACACAGAGAGAGACACAGAGAGACACAGAGAGACACACAGAGAGACACAGAGAGAGAGACAGAGAGAGACACAGAGAGAGAGACAGAGAGAGACACAGAGAGACACAGAGAGACACAGAGAGAGAGACACAGAGAGAGACACAGAGAGACACAGAGAGAGACACAGAGAGAGACAGAGAGAGACACAGAGAGACACAGAGAGACACAGAGTGAGACACACAGAGAGAGACACAGAGAGAGAGACAGAGAGACACAGAGAGAGACACAGAGAGAGACACAGAGAGAGACACAGAGAGAGAGACACAGAGAGACACAGAGAGACACAGAGAGACACAGAGAGACACAGAGAGAGACACAGAGAGAGAGACACAGACAGACACAGAGAGACACAGAGAGAGAGACGGAGAGAGACACAGAGAGAGAGACACAGAGAGAGACACAGAGAGACACAGAGAGAGAGACAGAGAGACACAGAGAGACACAGAGAGAGAGACAGAGAGACACAGAGAGAGACAGAGAGAGAGACACAGACAGAGAGACAGAGAGAGACACAGAGAGAGACACAGAGAGAGACACAGAGACACAGAGAGAGACAGACAGACCGATGAACGTTTTCTCTTGTTGCCAAACCCCGCTAGTTTGATTTTGAGCGGGGCAACCTTCTTGTTCTTCATTTTCTTCTTCGTCGCGTCTCCCCCCAGAGACTTCGGCCTCGACTTCTTCCTCGCGTTAGGCCCTGCGTGGGGGGGGAGAGGGAGAGAGAGAGTGTGAGAGAGAGACTGAGAGAGTGTGAGAGAGACTGAGAGAGTGTGAGAGAGACTGAGAGAGTGTGAGAGAGAGTGTGAGAGAGTGAGAGAGACTGAGAGAGTGAGAGAGAGACTGAGAGAGACTGAGAGAGTGTGAGAGAGACTGAGAGAGTGTGAGAGAGACTGAGAGAGTGTGAGAGAGACTGAGAGAGTGTGAGAGAGACTGAGAGACAGACTGAGAGAGTGTGAGAGAGACTGAGAGAGTGTGAGAGAGACTGAGAGAGACTGAGAGAGTGTGAGAGAGACTGAGAGAGACTGAGAGAGTGAGAGAGAGACTGAGAGAGACTGAGAGAGTGTGAGAGAGAGACTGAGAGACTGAGAGAGAGTGAGAGAGACTGAGAGAGCGTGAGAGAGACTGAGAGAGTGTGAGAGAGACTGAGAGAGTGTGAGAGAGACTGAGAGAGTGTGAGAGAGACTGAGAGAGTGGGAGAGAGACTGAGAGAGTGTGAGAGAGACCGAGAGAGTGAGAGAGAGACTGAGAGTGTGAGAGAGACTGAGAGAGTGTGAGAGAGACTGAGAGACAGACTGAGAGAGTGTGAGAGAGTGTGAGAGAGACTGAGAGACAGACTGAGAGAGTGTGAGAGTGTGTGAGAGAGACTGAGAGAGTGTGAGAGAGACTGAGAGAGTGTGAGAGAGACTGAGAGAGTGTGAGAGAGACTGAGAGACAGACTGAGAGAGTGTGAGAGAGAGACACAGACAGGGACACAGAGACACACACACACACACACAGACACAGAGAGAGACACAGAGAGAGAGACAGAGAGAGAGAGAGAGAGAGACAGAGAGAGACTGAGAGAGTGTGAGAGAGACTGAGAGAGAGTGAGAGAGACTGAGAGAGTGTGAGAGAGACTGAGAGAGTGTGAGAGAGACTGAGAGAGTGTGAGAGAGACTGAGAGAGTGTGAGAGAGACTGAGAGAGTGTGAGAGAGACTGAGAGAGTGTGAGAGAGACTGAGAGAGTGTGAGAGAGTGTGAGAGAGACTGAGAGAGTGAGAGAGACTGAGAGAGTGTGAGAGAGACTGAGAGAGTGTGAGAGAGACTGAGAGAGTGTGAGAGAGACTGAGAGAGTGTGAGAGAGACTGAGAGAGTGTGAGAGAGTGTGAGAGAGACTGAGAGAGTGTGAGAGAGACTGAGAGAGTGTGAGAGACTGAGAGAGTGTGAGAGAGACTGAGAGAGTGTGAGAGACTGAGAGAGTGTGAGAGAGACTGAGAGAGTGTGAGAGAGACTGAGAGAGTGTGAGAGACTGAGAGAGTGTGTGAGAGAGAGTGTGAGAGAGACTGAGAGAGTGTGAGAGAGACTGAGAGAGTGTGAGGGAGAGTGTGAGAGAGACTGAGAGAGTGTGAGAGAGACTGAGAGAGACTGAGAGAGACTGAGAGTGTGAGAGAGACTGAGAGAGTGTGAGAGAGACCGAGAGAGTGTGAGAGAGACTGAGAGAGTGTGAGAGAGACCGAGAGAGTGTGAGAGAGACTGAGAGAGTGTGAGAGAGACTGAGAGTGTGAGAGAGACTGAAAGAGTGTGAGAGAGACTGAGAGAGACTGAGAGAGACTGAGAGAGTGTGAGAGAGACTGAGAGAGTGTGAGAGAGACTGAGAGAGTGTGAGAGACTGAGAGAGTGTGAGAGAGAGACACAGACAGGGACACACAGACACACACAATCTCAGTCTCTCACTCTCTCAGACAGAGACACACACACACACACACAGAGAGAGACACAGAGAGACACAGAGAGAGAGACAGAGAGAGAGAGACAGAGAGAGACTGAGAGAGAGTGGGAGAGAGACTGAGCGAGTGTGAGAGAGTGTGAGAGAGACTGAGAGAGTGTGAGAGAGACTGAGAGTGTGAGAGAGACTGAGAGAGAGACTGAGAGAGTGTGAGAGAGACTGAGAGAGTGTGAGAGAGACTGAGAGAGTGTGAGAGAGACTGAGAGAGTGTGAGAGACTGAGAGAGACAGAGAGAGACTGAGAGAGTGTGAGAGAGACTGAGAGAGTGTGAGAGAGACTGAGAGAGTGTGAGAGAGACTGAGAGAGTGTGAGAGAGACTGAGAGAGTGTGAGAGAGACAGAGAGAGACTGAGAGAGTGTGAGAGAGACTGAGAGTGTGAGAGAGACTGAGAGAGAGACTGAGAGAGTGTGAGAGAGACTGAGAGAGTGTGAGAGAGACTGAGAGAGTGTGAGAGAGACTGAGAGAGTGTGAGAGAGAGTGTGAGAGAGACTGAGAGAGTGTGAGAGACTGAGAGAGTGAGAGAGAGTGTGAGAGAGACTGGGAGAGTGTGAGAGAGACTGAGAGACCGAGAGAGTGTGAGAGAGTGTGAGAGAGTGTGAGAGAGACTGAGAGAGTGTGAGAGAGAGTGTGAGAGAGACTGAGAGAGTGTGAGAGAGAGTGTGAGAGAGACTGAGAGAGTGTGAGAGAGACTGAGAGAGTGTGAGAGAGACTGAGAGAGTGTGAGAGAGACCGAGAGAGTGTGAGAGAGACTGAGAGAGTGTGAGAGAGACTGAGAGAGTGTGAGAGAGACTGAGAGAGTGCGAGAGAGACTGAGAGAGTGTGAGAGAGACTGAGAGAGTGTGAGAGAGACTGAGAGAGTGTGAGAGAGACTGAGAGAGTGTGAGAGAGACTGAGAGAGTGTGAGAGAGACTGAGAGAGTGTGAGAGAGACTGAGAGAGTGTGAGAGAGACTGAGAGAGAGAGTGAGAGAGAGTGAGAGAGTGTGAGAGAGAGACTGAGAGAGTGTGAGAGAGACTGAGAGAGTGTGAGAGAGACTGAGAGTGTGAGAGAGACTGAGAGAGTGTGAGAGAGACTGAGAGAGTGTGAGAGACTGAGAGAGACAGAGAGAGACTGAGAGAGTGTGAGAGAGACTGAGAGAGTGTGAGAGAGACTGAGAGAGTGTGAGAGAGACTGAGAGAGTGTGAGAGAGACTGAGAGAGTGTGAGAGAGACCGAGAGAGTGTGAGAGAGACCGAGAGAGTGTGAGAGAGACTGAGAGAGTGTGAGAGACTGAGAGAGTGTGAGAGAGACTGAGAGAGTGTGAGAGAGACTGAGAGAGTGTGAGAGAGACTGAGAGACTGAGAGAGACTGAGAGAGACTGAGAGTGTGAGAGAGACTGAGAGAGTGTGAGAGAGACCGAGAGAGTGTGAGAGAGACTGAGAGAGACTGAGAGAGACTGAGAGAGACTGAGAGTGTGAGAGAGACTGAGAGTGTGAGAGAGACTGAAAGAGTGTGAGAGAGACTGAGAGAGTGTGAGAGAGACTGAGAGAGTGTGAGAGACTGAGAGAGTGTGAGAGAGACTGAGAGAGTGTGAGAGACTGAGAGAGTGTGAGAGAGAGACACAGACAGGGACACACAGACACACACAATCTCAGTCTCTCACTCTCTCAGACAGAGACACACACACACACACACAGACACAGACACAGAGAGAGACACAGAGAGACACAGAGAGAGAGACAGAGAGAGAGAGACAGAGAGAGACTGAGAGAGAGTGGGAGAGTGTGAGAGAGACTGAGCGAGTGTGAGAGAGACTGAGAGAGACTGAGAGAGACTGAGAGAGACTGAGATTGTGTGTGTGTGTGTGTGAGTGAGAGAGACTGAGAGAGTGTGAGAGAGACTGAGAGAGTGTATGAGAGAGACAGAGAGTGTGAGAGAGACTGAGAGAGTGTGAGAGAGACTGAGAGAGAGTGTGAGAGACTGAGAGAGAGTGTGAGAGACTGAGAGACTGAGAGAGTGTGAGAGAGACTGAGAGAGTGTGAGAGAGAGACTGAGAGAGTGTGAGAGAGACTGAGAGAGTGTGAGAGAGACTGAGAGAGTGTGAGAGAGACTGAGAGAGTGTGAGAGAGACTGAGAGTGTGTGAGAGAGAGACTGAGAGAGTGTGAGAGAGACTGAGAGAGTGTGAGAGAGACTGAGAGAGTGTGAGAGAGACTGAGAGAGTGTGAGAGAGACTGAGAGAGAGACTGAGAGAGTGTGAGAGAGACTGAGAGAGTGTGAGAGAGACAGAGAGAGACTGAGAGAGTGTGAGAGAGACTGAGAGTGTGAGAGAGACTGAGAGAGAGACTGAGAGAGTGTGAGAGAGACTGAGAGAGTGTGAGAGAGACTGAGAGAGAGTGAGAGAGACTGAGAGAGTGTGAGAGAGACTGAGAGAGTGTGAGAGAGACTGAGAGAGTGTGAGAGAGACTGAGCGAGTGTGAGAGAGACTGAGAGAGACTGAGAGAGTGTGAGAGAGACTGAGAGAGTGTGAGAGAGACTGAGAGAGTGTGAGAGAGACTGAGAGAGTGTGAGAGAGACTGAGAGAGTGTGAGAGAGACCGAGAGAGTGTGAGAGAGACTGAGCGAGTGTGAGAGAGACTGAGAGAGTGCGAGAGAGACTGAGAGAGTGTGAGAGAGACTGAGAGAGTGTGAGAGAGACTGAGAGAGTGTGAGAGAGACTGAGAGTGTGAGAGACTGAGAGAGTGTGAGAGAGACTGAGAGAGTGTGAGAGAGACTGAGAGAGTGTGAGAGAGAGACACAGACAGGGACACACAGACACACACAATCTCAGTCTCTCACTCTCTCAGACAGAGACACACACACACACACAGACACAGAGAGACACAGAGAGAGAGACAGAGAGAGAGAGACAGAGAGAGACTGAGAGAGAGTGGGAGAGTGTGAGAGAGTGTGAGAGAGACTGAGAGAGTGTGAGAGAGTGTGAGAGAGACTGAGAGAGTGTGAGAGAGACTGAGAGAGTGTGAGAGAGACTGAGAGAGTGTGAGAGAGACTGAGAGAGTGTGAGAGAGACTGAGAGAGAGTGTGAGAGACTGAGAGAGTGAGAGAGTGTGTGAGAGAGACTGAGAGTGTGAGAGAGACTGAGAGAGTGTGAGAGAGACTGAGAGAGTGTGAGAGAGACTGAGAGAGTGTGAGAGAGACTGAGAGAGAGACTGAGAGAGTGTGAGAGAGACTGAGAGAGTGTGAGAGACTGAGAGAGGGTGAGAGAGACTGAGAGAGTGTGAGAGAGACTGAGAGAGTGTGAGAGAGACTGAGAGAGTGTGAGAGAGACTGAGAGAGTGTGAGAGAGACTGAGAGAGTGTGAGAGAGACTGAGAGAGTGTGAGAGAGAGTGAGAGAGTGTGAGAGAGACTGAGAGAGTGTGAGAGACACTGAGAGAGTGTGAGAGAGACTGAGAGAGACTGAGAGAGTGTGAGAGAGACTGAGAGAGAGACTGAGAGAGTGTGAGAGAGAGTGAGAGAGTGTGAGAGAGACTGAGAGAGTGTGAGAGAGACTGTGAGAGAGACTGAGAGAGTGTGAGAGAGACTGAGAGAGTGTGAGAGAGACTGAGAGAGTGTGAGAGA
>JAYJKW010000255.1:37500-40000 GCA_035084275.1 Hydrolagus colliei
CTGAGAGAGAGACTGAGACACTGAGAGAGAGACTGAGACACTGAGAGAGAGACTGAGACACTGAGAGAGAGACTGAGACACTGAGAGAGAGACTGAGACACCGAGAGAGAGACTGAGACACTGAGAGAGAGACTGAGACACTGAGACACTGAGAGAGAGACTGAGACACTGAGAGAGAGAGACTGAGACACTGAGAGAGAGACTGAGACACTGAGAGAGAGACTGAGACACTGAGAGAGAGACTGAGACACAGAGAGAGAGACTGAGACACTGAGAGAGAGACTGAGACGCAGAGAGAGACTGAGACACTGAGAGAGAGACTGAGACACTGAGAGAGAGACTGAGACACTGAGAGAGAGACTGAGACACTGAGACACAGAGAGAGAGACTGAGACACTGAGAGAGAGGCTGAGACACTGAGAGAGAGGCTGAGAGACAGAGAGAGAGACTGAGACACTGAGAGAGAGGCTGAGACACTGAGACAGAGACGCTGAGAGAGATACTGAGACACTGAGAGAGAGACTGAGACACTGACAGAGAGACTGAGACGCTGAGAGAGAGACTGAGAAACTGAGAGAGAGACTGAGACACTGAGAGAGAGCGACTGAGACACTGAGAGAGAGACTGAGACACTGAGACACTGAGAGAGAGACTGAGACACTGAGAGAGAGACTGAGACACTGACAGAGAGACTGAGACACTGAGAGAGAGACTGAGACACTGAGAGAGAGAGACTGAGACACTGAGAGAGAGACTGAGACACTGAGAGAGAGAGAGAGAGAGAGAGAGAGACTGAGACACAGAGAGAGAGACTGAGACACTGAGAGAGAGGACTGAGACACTGAGAGAGAGACTGAGACACTGAGAGAGAGACTGAGACACTGAGAGAGAGACTGAGACACTGAGAGAGAGACTGAGACACTGAGAGAGAGACTGAGACACTGACAGAGAGACTGAGACACTGAGAGAGAGACTGAGACACTGAGAGAGAGAGACTGAGACACTGAGAGAGAGACTGAGACACTGAGAGAGAGGCTGAGAGACAGAGAGAGAGACTGAGACACTGAGAGAGAGGCTGAGAAACAGAGAGAGAGACTGAGACACTGAGAGAGAGGCTGAGAGACAGAGAGAGAGACTGAGACACTGAGAGAGAGAGACTGAGAGAGACACTGAGAGAGAGACTGAGACACTGAGAGAGAGACTGAGACACTGAGAGAGAGACTGAGACACTGACAGAGAGACTGAGACACTGAGAGAGAGACTGAGACACTGAGAGAGAGACTGAGACACTGAGAGAGAGACTGAGACACAGAGAGAGAGACCTGAGACACTGAGAGACAGAGACTGAGAGAGACACTGAGAGAGAGACTGAGACACTGAGAGAGAGACTGAGACACTGAGAGAGACAGAGACTGAGAGAGACACTGAGAGAGAGACTGAGACACTGAGAGAGAGACTGAGACACTGAGAGAGAGACTGAAACACTGAGAGAGAGACTGAGAGAGAGACTGAGACACTGAGAGAGAGACTGAGACGCAGAGAGAGATACTGAGACACTGAGAGAGAGACTGAGACACTGAGAGAGAGACTGAGACACTGAGAGAGAGAGAGACTAAGACACTGAGAGAGAGAGAGAGAGAGAGAGAGAGAGAGAGAGAGACTGAGACACAGAGAGAGAGACTGAGACACTGAGAGAGAGACTGAGACACTGAGAGAGATACTGAGACGCTGAGAGAGAGACTGAGACACTGAGAGAGAGACTGAGACACTGAGAGAGAGACTGAGAGACAGAGAGAGGCTGAGACACTGAGAGAGAGACTGAGACACCGAGAGAGAGACTGAGACACTGAGAGAGAGACTGAGACACTGAGAGAAAGACTGAGACACTGAGACACTGAGAGAGAGACTGAGACACTGAGAGAGAGACTGAGACACTGAAAGAGAGAGACTGAGACACTGAGAGAGAGACTGAGACACTGAGAGAGAGACTGAGACACTGACAGAGAGACTGAGACACTGAGACACTGAGAGAGAGACTGAGACACTGAGAGAGATACTGAGACACTGAGAGAGAGAGACTAAGACACTGAGAGAGAGACTGAGACACTGAGAGAGAGACTGAGACACTGAGAGAGAGACTGAGACACCGAGAGAGAGACTGAGACACTGAGAGAGAGACTGAGACACTGAGAGAGAGACTGAGACACTGAGAGAGAGACTGAGACACTGAGAGACAGAGAGAGAGGCTGAGAGACTGAGAGAGAGACTGAGACACTGAGACGCTGAGAGAGAGACTGAGACACTGAGAGAGAGACTGAGACACTGAGAGAGAGACTGAGACACTGAGAGAGAGACTGAGACACTGAGAGAGAGACTGAGACACTGAGAGAGACTGAGACACTGAGAGAGAGACTGAGACACTGAGAGACAGAGAGAGAGACTGAGAGAGAGACTGAGACACTGAGAGAGAGACTGAGACACTGAGAGAGAGAGAGAGAGA
>JAYJKW010000275.1:0-43614 GCA_035084275.1 Hydrolagus colliei
TGGGGGAGAGGGAATGCGATTTTAAAAAGAATGAATATCGAACGAACCAGAATTCGATCGGATTTGTCAATCTGCGCAAAGACAAAATGTTTAGTAAACAAAGGTTTGTCCCCCCCCCCTCAACAAAACACACACACACACCCTCCCACACACTCTCCCACACTCACACACACTCACACCCTCCCACACTCACACACACCCACACTCACACTCACACACACCCTCCCACACTCACACACACAAACACAACGCGGGGCTTTGGAAAATAAAAGGAACCCAAATTCCTTTTAAGTATCGAAGCGTGAATTCCCTACAGGTCGTTTTGAAAGCGTCGCGCTGGGTTAGATTCACCCCCACCCCCTGCTTGGTGATGGGATGGGGGGGGGGAGGGAGGGAGGGGGGGAGGGCTTGGTGTTTGCAAACTGCAACGAATGCACGCGATTTTTATTTGTAAACAAGACGAAAATCGACTTAAAAAACAACAACCAAACGACGGAATCAAGAGAATCGGGAGCCTGATCGATGCTGCCTCTGTATTGTGTGGTATCGATTCTCACAAGTCCTATCGTTTCAGTTTAGAACGCACCCTCCCACCCATACACACACACACACACACACTTTTTCCTGGACTTTTCTGTATGTGTGTGTATGTGTGTGTGTGTCTCTCCGACAATTCGAGAGCAGAGAGTGTATATATGTGTGTGTGTGTGTGGGATGGATGGTGTGTGTGGGTGTGTGTGTAGGGAGGGTGTGTGTGTGTGTGTGTGGGAGGGAGGGAGGGGTGTGTGTGTGGGGGGGGGGGGTGTAGGGAGGGTGTGTGTGTGTGGGGGGGTGTGAGTGAGGGAGAGAGTAAAGGTGGAGAGGGTGGGAGATGTGTGCAGGTCAGAGCTTCCCAGTTCCTTCATTTCCTGTGGGAGCCGCGGCTGGACAATGCCAGGAATTCGGATTGTGCTGAAACACAAGCCATTCTCGACATCAGTGTCCACCAGAACAAGCATCGCATTCTCTCCCGATTTTAATTACAAACAGAGCAGGAAAAAGAGATGCGACTAAAACCAGCCTCCATCCCATCCCCCATCCCCCCCCCCCCACCCCCTCTCTCTCTCCCCCCCCCCCCCCCCCCCCCCCCCCCACCCCTCCCCACACACACTGGGGAGGATCAGAGCAAAGAGAGAGAGAGAGAGAGAGAGTGTGGGGGGGAAATAAAACACAGAATGTATCAAAAAGGCTGGAAAGTTTTTTTTAAAAAAACACACAAATACATACAAGAAAGATTCAATTGATTTTTTTTGCGGAGAAAAAATGTGGCGGCGATTTTTACGACGAACCACAAGAACGAAAAGTTAATTTATATCTAAACGGAGAGAAATGCGAACGAATTGTCGCATTATGGTGGAAGGGGAGAGGGGTGGGGGGAGGTGGCAGCGCCTCCTGTCGGGCGGTGAGGGTAGAGAGGGTGAGCTGGGAGTTGCTGTCGACTGGTGTGAGAGAAACAGAGAAGAGAAAAGTGATTCTGGTCATTCACAAATAAATGTCCACATCTCTGCTCTCTCTCTCTCTCTCTCTCTGTCCGTCTGTCTGTCTGTCTATGTGTGTCTGTCTGTGTGTGTGTGTCTGTGTGTGTGTCTGTCTGTCTCTGTGTGTGTGTCTGTCTGTGTGTGTGTCTGTATGTGTGTGTGTGTCTGTGTGTGTGTGTGTCTGTCTCTGTGTGTGTGTGTGTGTGTCTGTCTGTGTGTGTGACAGAGAGAGATTTCTTTGTGAGATAAAAGGGGCCGCTCTCTCTCCTCCGATTGTTCAAACTTTAAGTCGCTCTCATAGCCCAGGCGCTCTCAGTGTTTCATGTGATGAAGCCATTATGAGCCCAAGGCATCTTAACAGCCTGAAATGTGTTTAAAGGGGACGATCCGAAAACTCGCACAGAAAGTGCCAGTTTCCATTTCCAGGCTCTTTCTCTCCCACTCTCTGTCGCTCCCACTTCCTTCTGTTTCATTATCTAATAACTCGTTGCTGTCCGAGTCTGTGTAAGACTGTTATTGCGATCTGCCTCTGTTAATCTAGAGAGCCCTTTGTCACACTACACTTCTACTCAGATAGAAATATTCACAGATAGCACTGGAGGCTCTTGGTTTGATCTTCTGCCCCCCCACCGCACACTTTATCTCTTTCTCTTCTTCCCCTGTCTCCCTCTCTCTCATTCTTTCTCTCTATTATTTTTATTTCTCTTCTTCTCACACTCCGAATGCACACCCACATTCGTTCACAAACCACGCGAAACTTTGCCCAAACCAGTCGCACAGGCGTCTTTCACCCGCTTAGTACACATCACCAAACTTCCCTGGTTACCCCTCCTGTCCCCTTAAAATAGTATTTTATTGGCACCCAGCTGAGAGGGATCTCTCCCCCACCCCCCACCCACTATGTTCAGGTGAGGAGTGGGAGATGGAAAGGTCAGATTGAAGCCTGTCACTACCAAGTATTGGATTGGGCCCAGTAGTTTTTGGAGCTGTGCCATCCACACTTGATCTACACCTGGATAGTGGAGTCCTGCAGCTCAGTGGTTAGCGCATTCGCCTTACAAGCGAGAGATCTGGGTTGAATTCCAGGCCAGGGCAAAATCTGGGCTAAATTTATTTATTCCACACGCCTAATAATAATCCCTCCCCCAAACAGTAATAAATTGGTCATTTCAAACACAAAATGTTTGTGGGACGCTGCTGTGCACAATGGGCTGCCGCGTTTCACCCATAAATATACAGTCAATTCATTTTACAATATATTCTGTGAAGTGCCTTGAGACGTCTAAAAGCCAGGGAAAGTGCTTTACCAAATGCAAGGGTTATTATTATTATTAAAACATCATTTAAATCTCAGCCCCGTTAGACTCTGAATAATTCTTTTTGAAAAGAGCCAGCACAGATAGGATGGTTCAAATGGCCATCTTCTGCATTATAAATGGCTGTGGTTTCAATGCTTCAATCAGCTGGGTAGGTGTCAGCCTGGCTCAGTTAGTTGTACTCGTGTCTCTGAGTCAGAAGGTGGTGGGTTCAAGCCTCCATGTTCAGACATTGAGTTTACAAATCCTAACACTCAGTATTGTGGAGCTCCTGTAACTCAGTGGTCATTAGAGCACTCGCCTTACAAGCATGAGAGTGTTCGAATCCAGGCAGGTTAGGGTGAAACCTTGGGCAAATTTCCTTACACACACACACACATGCGCCTAATAATAATTCCTCCAAAAAACAACAAGAATAAAGTCAGTCATTTCAATCCCCACTGTTTGTGGGTTACTGCTGTGTCCAATTGGCTGCCTCCTTTCGCCCACAAGTACACAGTCAATTCATTTTGCAGTATATTCTGTGAAAACGTGAAAAGCGCTATATCAAATGCAAGGATCATTATTATTATAATGCTGGAGTAATGCTGCATTGTTGGTATAATCCTTTGGACAAGATATTAACACATAGAATAAGTAACAACAACTTAACAACAACTTGGATTTATATAGCGCCCTCCACGCCAGACAGCGTCTCAGAGCGCTTCACAAAATGGATCCCGTGGCCGAGCCAATGGGAGGGGGATAAAGGTGACCAAAAGTGCGGTCGAAAACTCTTTAGGCACGACCTGAAAATAGGAAAGGAGGGGAGACGAGACAAAGGGAGTGAGGGAGGGTGTACCAGAGCCTCGGGGCGTAGTGGCTGAAGGCACGGCCACCGACGGTGGAACGGCGGAACGCGAGGAGGCCTACGCGGTAGAACGACTGCAACGGGTACTGTTGCGAGGAGAGAGGTCAGAGAGGTCAGGTGGTGCAGAGGGATGGAGGGATTGGAATACAAGAGTGAGGATCTTGAAATCGATCCGCTCCGAGACAGGGAGCCAGTGAAGTCTGGCAAGGACTGGGGTAATCGGGGAGCGAAGTTTGGTTCGGGTGAGAATGCCAATAAATATACAAAGCCGCAGAAATCGATTGTATTGATTTCTCTCTTCCCCTTCTCAAACTCTTTATAACTCAAAACCTTCATAATCCTGAATACCTCAATCACTGAGCTGTGGAATCACTTCCCCATCCTGCACTCATCAACAGGACTATTGACATCGGTTTCTTCACAATTTTTCAAATGTTCAAGTTAACTTTATAATAATTTGGATTATCCTTGCTATTTGATACAGTGCCTTATTACATTATTGCGACGCAACAAAGTACTTCACAGTGCTTTACACCGCAAAGTAGATTGACTGCGTATTTTGTGAGCGAAACGCGGCAGCCGATCGCGCACAGCAGTGTCCCACGAACGGTTGTGGATTCCCCACCGTTCTCCGAAGCGGCACTCACCTGTCTCAGGAAGAGTCCTGCGCTATAAAGAGCATCGTGCGAGCTTGAGTTTCTCCAAATTAAGGGAAGCAAGTTCTGTTTAAAAATGACCACCCAAGGCAAGCGGTAGACACATGGACTGCGCTCCGTGGTGACTGGATCACACTGAGAGGCATTGGCGATCTTCCCACAGATATTAAACAGCTTTATAAAACAGCACATAAAACTTTAATCATAATCATTTGTAACCAGAGCTGCATTCTCTATTCTCCAGTCTCTCATCAGTTTGAACAATGTTAGCTTCCACTTCCGAATCTGATGATCAAAGCAGCTTTTAAATACTTAATAAAGGGTTAACACTCCCCCCCTTCATAGTCAAACTCGTCTCAGCAACAGCTGCTCAGGTGGATGGTGTGGCTTGAGTTTCCAGGTGGTTGGCAGGCTGGGTAACTTTCTGCGGTTTTGGAAATGAATGAGAGTCACCTGTTCCGTCTGCCCGAGCAAAGCTACATCCGCTCGGGCTCTGACTCACCCACTCTTGGCAACACTGGGTGACATTGGCCATTCCAGATTGCATGTCTCCAGTTCATCGAACACCTGTTGTTTGATAACCACAAGTGCGTTGCTGGCAGGGAGGGGGCAACGGATTTGTGTGTGGGAGGCTGATATTGTGTTGCAGCCTATGCGAGGTGTAGATGACTCTTACAATCGTCTCATGTGCTGCTCGAGTGTGGCTCCAAAGGCGTGAATTCGAGACAGAGGTGACAGGAACACAGGGATCGACCATTGATCTCCACCTGCCCATTTCCCTAAAGTAAAACCAATTCCAGCGCAACTCTATGTCCTGCAGAGCGGTTAGAGCACTCGCCTCGCAAGTGAGAGGACCCGGGTTTGATTCCCAGGCCGGGCGAAATTTGGGGCGAGTTTCCTTACTCCACATGCCTATTTAACTGGCATTAAGTACGAACCCGATTGTTAGTTGATTAGCGGATTGCTTTCAGGGGTTAATATTCACTTTAAAAAAATTAATAATAATAATTCAGTCACTCAAACACAACTGTTGTGAGATGATGGCAGGCACAATTATCTGCCGGGTGTCACTCACAAAATATACGGTCAATTCACTTTACATAGAATACACTCAGCAAAGTGTTTTTAGATGTCCCAACGACGTGATAAGGCGCTATATCAAATACAACAATTTGTTGTTACATTTTATTATTGTTGCGTACAGAGGAATAAGGGCAATAATAGTGTTGAGGGATGGCAGTGGTGAATAAGATTAGAATCCCTCCACTTCGCCCCCTCCCTCGCCTCCTTCAACAACAAACAACAACAAAGTTGCATTTGTATAGTGCCTTTCACAACGGGAGGATATCCCAAGTCCTGCCTCAAGACCCTCCTCTTCGACTGTGTCATCAGTTACCTCCCCTTCCCCTCCTTTCCGTCTACCTTCCCCATTCCCAACCCAAGCTAGGATCCAATACAGTGACTGTCCAGCACCTTGGGATGTCCTCCTGATGTGAAATTTTGTTGTTGGGGTGGTGTTTGCAGGAGAGTGTTGATGGATGCAAGAGAAGCAGTGAGCCACTGTGGTTTGGAGGAGGTGGGTTATACAACAAAAAATTGCTGCACACCCATCTCTACACAGATGCTATCAGTTCGCAAAGAGTTAAGAGCATTGTTTTAGTTACACTGAATCAAAAGTTAAATCGAAGCAGAAAAATACTATTAAAAGTGTCGAGAGAACGGCTAGTCTTCCACTTCTCCTACAGTGGAGTTAGGTTGACTATACAGTACTGTAGATGTGTGCCAGTGCAGCCTGGTGATGGAACACTTCCAACCTAACTTTAATCTAATCTGCTGGATTGTCAGTCAGGACACCAGGAGAAACTCCTTTCTAAAAGCATCAAGACTCTTTAACACCCAACTGACCAGCAGACGTGGCTTTGGTTGAACATCTCACCCAAGGTACAATGCAATGGGTGCCCACTTCCCCCCCCCCCCCCACCCCCCCCACCACCAGTAATTTGCTGGAGCATCAGCCAAGATCACAAAATTTCAGGATTAACAGAACCCACGACTTCTTTACGCAGAGTAGATTCCTACCCAAAAGTTAATGGCTTTTAAAAGAGATTTGTGCATTTTCAGAAGAGCACACCAAACTGGGCTGGCGAGTACACAAGAAGTTGGATGCCACAGACCTTCCTCGTCTCTACGGCTGATGGGGGCAAAGCTGGTTGCCATCGGTAGCATGCCACACTTTGTATGTATCTAGATAACGTTGGTCAAACAACATGTACACCTGCTTCTGTTCTGCTCCCAGAAATAGGCTCTCGTTGCTTCTAACGTGTCTTTATTCTGCGAAGGCCAACAGCTTGTAGGATTCAGTTGCTATGGCAAACGTGTAATATGTCGTGCAATTGAGAAAATGGCCATGCCACAGGGCTTTGTGAACTCTGCTGCTAGAGTGGTTCAGTAATCCAGGAGAGAGTCAAATGTCTTGATGGAAAAATATCACCATCTCCAAATTACCATCACTGAAGTTCACCTAATAACTCTAGACACAGAATCACATGAAACAGTATTGAATATTAACCTATTTGTGATTGAGCACTCCAGCCTGTTCTTTGGGAGTCCTCAACGGTTGGAGCCCATGCCTTACAAGCATGAGACCTGTGTTCGAATCCAGGTAGGTCAGGGCGAAACCTTGGGTAAGTTTCCTTACTCCAAATTTTTGTTAAACAAATTGGTCATTTCAATCCATGACTAACTGCTGTGTACAATTGGTTGCTGCGTTTCAACCGTAAATATACAGTCAATTCACTTTACAGTATATTCTATGAAGCGCTTTGAGACGTCTGGAAGATGTGAAAAGCTCTATATCAAATGAAAGGATTATTATTATTATGTCCCACCACTAGCAATGGGGCCATCAACCTCTCTGGCTCCACCCATTGGATCTGCATCTCTTGCCTCCTTCAAGATCAGTCACCTCTTCGCCCGCACCTTCGGTCATCCTATCTGCCCACTAACCCTCCTCATCCCAAACAATGGTTTTTGGGTAGACGCATGATCACAGTCGTCAGTCTCATTGACCAGGGCGGCAGAAATCAAGTCTACAATTAGCCTAAACCACCTCTGTGTTAGAGAGGGGAAGCTCAGCCAGTCTTCTCACCTTTCATCACTGTTCAACCAGTTTGTTAAACAACTTACCATGCCTCAAAATCTCTAAGAGCTTTGGAGTTTTATGTAAGTGTAAGCGCTCCGAGACGCCGTCCGGCGTGGAGGGCGCTATATAAATCAAAGTTGTTGCTGAACTTGTTGCTGTTGACTGTATATTTCTAGACTGTGTATTTACTCACATTTACATGCACACACACAGACACACATCTGCATCTCTGACAATGCAATAAAAATGACCTAAATACTCGGCTGTTTGTCTTTCTCTGACTTGCTATAAAACACTGTTGGGTTTCAGGAGATCACAATAGCTTAGCTGACATAGTAACAGCAATCAGCTCATAAGACTGGAGATGAGCATGGTGTAAATGAGATACCTCCTTACATAAGTGACCCAAATTTTTATTTCAAGGTAAACAGATGGTTTCTGTGGCAATCGATCACTGTAGCAGATGAAAATAATCGTGAGATGAGGCGTCAGGCTGTTGTAAATGAGAGTCAATCGTACTTGAGTATCAAACCAAAGGAAATTGGCAAAGTAAGGACTTCGCAGAGTTAATGTCATGTCAGCAGTACCCGAATGTACCGAGGGAGCTCTATCCACACTGACCTCCACTCCCCATTGACCTGCCCCCTCGCTAGCCTGTCTATGCCAGGTGGCAGAACCTCCACAACCCAGCTCACACTATGCCAAAGCTTCTAATTTTCTCTCAGCATCGTTAGCCAGCTTTGCTCGACTCCCAGCACAACTGCTCCATTTCCTCCCCAGAATAAACTAGAGGTGCGTCCCTCTACTGTTGACAACACAGCATTACCAGCTGGACAGCTCCTTGTCCCCACCTCCTTTGGCCACATTGCCATTCGCTTTCTGAGTATACTGGCCAACAATGCTTTAGATAACTTCATTACTATGTGTTCCCTCGTGCCACCTGGCTTTGCACAAAATGGCTGCCTCGTTTGCCTACTAATACACTTGACAGCAATTCTGTGTGAGGCTGTGTACCATATGTAAGGACGGTTATTATACAAGAGAGTGTAATTATATCTGAATGGGTTTCCATACCTCGCCCCATGTGCCTCTCCATCATTTTTAAATGTGTACATACACACTCACGCATTCACTCAAACACTCTCATGCACACACTTAGTTACTCACATTTACATGCACACACACTGCACAGTCTTACTTGCACACACGCATATATTGACACACTCACATGCACACTCAGTTTCATACACATTTACATACATACATGTGCACACAGACACACTCACTCTCATATACATATACACCAGTGCAGTGATTAAAATTAAGATGTCAAGATCGCCTCTGTCCACCCCTCCCCCCGCATCCCACACCTCCGAGCCCCCAGTTCTCTATAGATTTATCTTCTATGGGACACAAGGCTCTGGCATCTTTAAAGATTTCATGGGGGGAGGGGTGGAGTGGAGTGGGCTGGGGGGGATGCTGAGGAGAGCAGTGAGGAACTCGGACAAAATAGGCTTTCTGACCTCTCTCACCTCTGACCTTTTGAGCTGGTGATCCTGCCAATCCCACTGCAGGCTTTTTTGAAAGTATGAACTTTGACCCTGGCTATTTTCAATGGCCGGAATCAGCGAGGAAACCATTCAGCCAGAAAACTGCCTCACACGGCAGCTCAGAGAGAAGAAACTCAGCTACGCATGTCTAATCATCGACCAACAACCAACTCCAGCGCCTTGGGACGTCCTCCGGGCATGAAAGCTGCTCAAAACATGTGTCTTTTTTTTATTATGGTATTAAACCAAAATTAGGACAAATGAACAATGAATAGTAGCTGGAATGCTCTAAAATACAACAAAACTCACATAAGTTGTATGAGTTAGGAACCATACGTTTAATGTGACTCATGCAAAGTATGGGTTATGTGAAACTTGTATATGTTATATGAAATTCAATGGGATTTAACAGGCAGATGTACGGCTTAGGCAATTACACAGATCAAACTTACCTGAGTTTTACTGTATGTATTTATCTCTGTAATCAGCTTTTCCTGCACCAATCCCAGTGCTGTGTTGTTGCTAGTTACTCCAGCTTTAAACAGGAAACTGGAGTGAATTTATTACCGGCCGCCCAGTTTAATATCAATTTGTGTCCGAGACCAGAAGGTTTTCTGTTCAAACCGTATTTTGCAGGCTTTGAGTTTCATAGTCTAAGCTAACTGTCTAAAGCAATGCTGGTTAACAGAAGACAGGATTAAACCAAACCAATCAAAGCCAGGAGGCGACTGAGAGTGGCAGGTAAAAGTTCACAAACATTCAGTGAAACTGCAGCCTTACTGTGCCAATATGGACTCAAATCCTGACACCATTTCAAGTCTTTCCAGAGAAGATCTCTGCTCTCTCTCTCTCTCTCTACCACATAACTAAAGGTGCTACCCTAAAACCAATGCCCCAGGGATCGCTGTCCACTGACCACTGATCAACGGTCTCAGTGACCACACAAGCTATTGATGCTCTGACCATGATGGACAGTCTGTCACCTTGTCCTGGAACACACACCCACCCCCACCTCCCCACATTCAGAGAGAGCTCATATTCACCCTCAAAATCCCGAGACCACGTCAATCACTTCACCAATTCACCAATACTAAAAAATTGTTTGTCAGCAATAAGAAGAACCTCTCCAAAATAATATTAACAACAACAAAAATACATTTGTATAGTAGCTTTCACATCGTGAGGACGTTCCAAGCTGCTGGACAGTCAATGTTTCAGGCCCGAGTTTGGGGTCGCGATCGAAGAGGGTGGAGGGAAAGGAGGGGATTTGGGGTGACTGATGGGACCGCCAAAGAGGAGAGTCTCGAGGCAGGACTTGAAGGAGGCTAGGGAGGGGGTGAGGTGGAGGGACTGCAGGATTGAATTCCAGAAGTTGGGGGCAGAGTGGCTGAAGGCTTGCTCGCCGATGGTGGGGCAGGTTGGTTGGGGGACATGGAGCCCTCTGAGTGGAGGGGGTAATAATCCTTGCTTGTGATACAGCATCTTTCATGTCAAGAAGATGTCCGAAAGCACTTTACAAGATTTACTGTGATGTTGAGTGACTGCGTGTTTGTGGGTGAAACCCAGCAGCCACTTACGCACAGCAATACACAAACCTATTCCTGTTAGTTTGACACCAGTTAAAATCTCACAAGCTCCTCTCACAGCTGAGTACTGTATAATAATAATCCATACAAATGATATAATGCTTATGTCTTCTAGATGTCTCATAGATTATACAGTACTGTAAGGTTAATCAACTGTAGTTATAGGTGAAACGTGGCAGTCAATTGCACACAGCTGTATCCCACAGACAGTTGTGGATTGAGTGACCAAATTTGTTGAGAGATTATTATCCCTGGGAAATACCTGCCAATTGACTAACAACCAGGTTCCTACGTACTGCCAGGTAAACAGAGGCAGAGGCATAAGGAGTAAGGAAACTAGCCCAACACTGCACCGGGAATAGAACCTGGGTCTGTCGCTTGCGAGGCCAGTGCTCTAACCACTGAGCTGCAGGACTCCAATATAATAATATCACGCCTCTCAGCTGCTCCATTGATTCTCAGCTGCTGAGCAGATTGAGCACCCACAACATTCCACTCACTCAGGGAAGGAGCTTCATGTCGCCTCCACCTCCAACCCCCCCACTCCTCTCCCTCTCCCTCGTCGCCCCCCCCCACCCCTACCCACCCCCCCGACCCCCCCCACCGGCTGTAATTAATCCGCACACAGTAATCACCTCATTGATTCTCGGAGGCCGACCTGTTCAGGTCCGAGTTAAGCTATTAACTGACGGAGAGGAAATCAATGGTGAGAGGCGTTGCTCCCAGTGAAACGTGAAGCGCAGAAAACCAGCGCTGACAGTAATCAGTGTTGTAAGTTGCCACTTGTCCCCTCCAGCACTGACTGGCACCATGCCTCCCACCCCCCACTAGCCCCCCACACCAGCCCCCACCCCCCCCCTCCACACACACACGCACACCCACACAATCAATGCTGGGACTATCAGTGACAATTTCGCAGTTTTGCCCACAAAATTCTATGAAAATAACAGTATATTCCGCGAAACACTTCTCGACGTCTCAAAGATGTGATAAAGCACGATAACAAATGCAAGGATGATCAGTTTAATTATCATTGTACTGTAGTTAGAAAGTATTCCTCACAGCCGTTCAGTGATCGGAGCAGAATCCTCAATCGCTCGAGGATCAGTACAGTGCCTGCTTCCAGCGCTCGGGCAAGCAATCCTCACTCCTAAAGTGTGTGTTTGTGTGATATACCATGTCTCCAGCCTGGTGAATTGGAAACACATTGCCTTCGGTTCGCAGTGAACTGGGTGTGGGATGCAAGTGGCTCTGCCAAAGGAATCCCTGATCAAACCCCAAACGGCCAGGGCAATGTGGGGGGAGGGGGCAATACCATCGTGAGCGGCACAGACGATCTACTCTGACCGACACTTAGAAAGTGGGATCACCGGTCATTTATGTCATGGCTGTCTTACACACAGTCACTACACTGATCGTTTGTGAAGCACTTTAAGCCACTTTGACATTTTAGACGAGAAATGCTTTTCATGTGAAAGTTTACAGCTCTACTTGCCAGCAAGTGTGTTGTTAATAAGTGTTTGAACTCCCTCCCTCCCTCTCTTTCTTTTCCTCCCTCCCTCCCCGGGGGAGATGGGGGGTGGGGTGGTGGTAAATAACAGCAGCGTCTCTTTAATTTAAACATGTAAATGTGCCAGTAATAGGCATTCCCCCGGGCGCTGATGTGTAAAGTATATCAATCAGCTCTGGGTGTATTGATAAGAATATTGATCATTTCTGGGTGTGGATGGTGAACAGGTGATTGATTCTTTAAAGTGTCACTCAATCGCTTTCACACACACCACCCCCCACCACCCACCCCCCAAACCCTCACTCACTGTGCTCCTCTCCCACTACCAACTACAGGCAGTAAGTCCCTGTAATGACAAGCTGAACGCTGGTGGAACGCATACTTTTCACATAATCCTGGACATTTTCACTCCAACTTTCATAACTCTGGGAGGTATTTAATTATTAGAAAAGATTCTACATTTGAAGTCAACTCGAAGCCTGATCAATAAATTTTAATTGCCAACTTCTCCTCTCTTCCACTGGCATTAAACCATTTACACCTGCCAAGCCCCCAACTCGCGCCCCCCACCCACCGCAGCCCACCCCCATCACAGACCCGCCTCCCCACTCTTCCTTTCACGGCACCCAGCTCAGCTGCAGGCACTCGGTGATGAAGGTCAGGATGTCGGCGTCCTCCTCGATGATCTTGGCGGTGGGTTTGCCAGCTCCGTGCCCAGACTTGGTGTCAATGCGGATCAGGAGCGGGTTCTTCTGCGACGGGCACTGCCCCAGGGTTTGCTGCAGTGTGGCCACGTATTTGAGGGAGTGCAAGGGCACCACGCGATCATCGTGATCTGCCGTCAGCATCAGCATGGACGGGTACTGGGTGTTCGCTGGCACCCGGATGTTATGCAGTGGGGAGTATCTGCAGTGGGAGGGGAGCGGGGAGGGGAGACACAGAGAGCATCAGATACTCAATCCCCAAACACAGGAACAGGCGAGAAAAAACATTCTGCCTTTATTCTAGAAACTGTTATTCTGTGACCCCCGCCCACCCCAAACTCACTTGATTAGCCAGTCGAACTCCTCGGCTTTGTCGGAGCAGCCAAAGTCGGTGGTCCACGCGTGGCCGATGGTGAACTTGTGGAACTTTAACATGTCCATCACCCCCACCTCTGCCACCGCACAGCCAAACAGCTCTGGCCGCTGATTCACGCATGCCCCTGTGTGTGAGAGAGAGAGAGAGAGAGTAAGATGGAGAAAGAGTAAGAAAAGAGAGCGAGCAAGAGAGAATGTAAGAAATATTGTAAGACATAAGAATAATAATCTTTGCATTTGATACAGCGCTTTTCACATCTTCTCGACGTCTCAAAGCGATTCACAGAATATACCGTAATGTGAATCAACTGTATATTTGTGGGCGAAACGTGACAGCCAATTGCGAGTAGCGGGATGCTAAGAGTGCACGAGAGAGTGTATATGAGGGAGCAACGAGAGAGAGAGAGAGAGCAAGAGAGTGACAGTGAGTATGAGACAATGTGAGAAATAAAAGAGAAGAGTGAGGTGAGCGAGCGGTGTGGGGAAAGCTCCTTCTCCACTCGGTGTCAGGGTTGAAACTTATTTGGAGACTCACCGACGAGGAGACCTCCATTAGAGGCGCCGTTGATGGTGAGTTTGCTGGGACAGGTGTAGCCCTGGCTGATCAGATACTCGCCCGCACACTGGAAATCGTCAAATCCATTCTGCTTGTTCCCCAGGATCCCGGCTGCAAAGGCACGAATAAGTTACTGAGAGTCGGGAGAATCACACCTCTGGATCAACAACAATTATATTTGTACAGCGCCTTTCATGTTGGGAGGACATCCCAAAGCGTTGAACATTCAGGGGTTAGGACCCAAGCATGTGGGGGGGTGGGGGGGGGGGGGGGGGTGAGGAGCGTTGGGATGTGGGAGAGCGTTGGGATGTGTGAACGGTGGAATTTGGGATAACCTGGATTTTGTGAATGGTAGCGGACAGGAGACCGGCGAGGAGAGCATTGGAATAGTCCAGCCGAGAGGTGACAAAGGCATGGACCGGCGTTTTGGCAGCTTTTGGGTGAGATATTGGCGGAGACGGGCGATGGAAGAAAGTGGTGCTGGTGAGGGACCGGATGTGGGGAAGGAAGGATAATTAGGAAAACAGTCACTAGGCTCCAAGGGACTAGCTGTGACATGACAGATGTTCTGGTGAAAAAGTAATAACACACTGGAAAAACATGGAAATCTCAACAGCTCCACCACCCAGATGGGAATACGTCAACAAAAGGGACAATAGGCCGACCAGTGAGAGGGATGCAGCAGCTCAATAAAGTTTAGATATTCCTGCTCTGCAGGTCTGCTCTTACCCTCGTGCCATGTCTCCCCATATTCTCCTCCTCCTCGGATATTAGCTACAGCCAGGATACCGCCCAGGTGTCTAACGAAAGCCAGGTACGAAACGCTGGAACCACAACAAGGTTTGTGAGCCACCCAGACATTCAACTTGATACGCTGGCCTCCCTGGCCCCCACCATATGTTCTCCACCCCCACTCCCACCCACGCCGCACACAATCAGCCTCTCACTCTGCCCCCGCCAGGCCCACTCCCACACACTCCGCACTCACTTATAAGTCGGAGTCAACGAGTGGCTGAATCCTCCGTATCCGTACAGAAACACAGGGTGTGAGCCATCCAGTTTGATCCCCTTCTTCTGTACGATAAACATCGGGATCTGAGTCCCATCTTTACTCGGGTAAAAAACCTTCAAGAAACGAGAAGGAAAGGATCAGCCTGCCCCGAGAGCAATGTTAAACTGACCCTCAGACACGCGGGGGAAATCATTTTCTGAGTCTGACTGCAGCAATCCGAGCCTTTAACTTTAACACAGGACGTGGAACAATGACCCACCAGACTGCTTGAGAAGGAATGATTTAATAGTTTGCGTAAGTGCACGTATGCGTACGTGTATTTAGGAAAGTGGGGGAACAAGGAACCAGGCCGCATTAGCAGATGGTGGTTACTCCGCAATCCCATCCCTGTTCCTACCTGGATCGTCTGGTAATCAGAGAAATTGAATCCTTTGATCTCCACCTCCCGGAAAATCTTGGGCTCCAGGGTCTCCCTGGCCAGATCACAGTGATAGATGACCGCTGATCAATACAGAAAAACAGCAGTTAGCTGAGCGGAACACTGGAGCTTGCCTTTTGTATTTGTTCTCTGATAGCCCACCCATTCCTCACCCCCTCCCCTGATAAATGTGAGGGCAGACTGACCTGGCGTCAGGTAGGACATGAACTTATAGAAGATTTCCGTGCTCTTCTTCCTCCCGCTGTATCCCACCACGCTGCCCACGTCCAGAGGCAGGTCCTTGAGGAACTTCCCAGAGGGGAGATGGTACAGCTGGAGGACGTCCTTCACATCGTGGAGAAAGCCCACCACCAGGAAGGTATAGTTCACACAGGTCGCCCAGTCTGTAAGAAACAGCGACAGGAGCGAGTGTGAGTGAGAGAGTGAGATTGAGAGTGAGAAAGAGAGAGAAAGACGGTGAGAGAGTGTGAACATAGAAATTCACCCACAATCACTCATCTCCGAAACCCTCTCACTCCCTGAGAGACCTGCAGGGCTGGACACACATCACTGAATTGGGAAGGGGCTCAGAAATCCTCAGCTCTGCATCCTGGAAAATGTGTGGAGGGATCGGGAGTGATTGGGTGAGAGTAATTCCCGGGCGAGGCAAAACCTTAGGAACATTTCCTTACTCTGCACGCCTCCATTCACACAGCAGTATGTAAGAACCCAGTTGTTAGTTGATTGGCGGATCGCTTTCCCAGGATAATAAACCCTCCCCACCAAAAAAAGTGTTCAATCAATCCTTGACTGTTTGCGGGATACTGCTGTGTGCAATTGGCTGCCATTTTTCACCCACAAATAATTCACTTTACAGTATATTCTGTGAAGCGCTTTGGGATCGTTGATGTGCTATATCAGATGGAAGGATCGTTATTATTATCATGGCTCCCACAAGTTGATGGATTGAGAGTTGGGCAGTGGATGTGGGAGAGGCTGGCTGGTGTCTTTACTTGTGACTTACCCAAGACATCCTTCTCGTGCTGCGGAATGAGAGTGGCCCACTGGGCTGGCTCCGGCTTCTCCAGGTCGATGTTGATGATGCGGTAACGAGGGGCGTTCAAGTTTGTCCTGAACGTGAAGACGGAGCCTTCGTTAGTGACGTAGCTGTACTCCGCCTCGAAGTTGTCGATGAGCGGAACCCAGGGCAGGAAGCCTGGAGAGGGATAGGGAAGTTAATGTGCAGCTCAGCCATACACCCCTCCAATTCTTTGTGAGTGGCTGAGATATGTTGGAATCAAGTGGACATCCATCGCCACCCTCACCACCCCAACTTGCTGGCCCCTGGCGATGTATTATTACCCCGGCTGTGAAGGTTGACGTACCGGTGATGCCTTGCTGTAACTTGTGCAGGTCACAATACCAGATCCGGTTCTTGGGTGCGCAGCCTTCGAAGACAGATAGCACCACATAGCGTCCCTGGTCAGAGACCTGGTGATCAGAGAGAGAGAGAGCTCAAGGTGATTATTCAGCTCATAGAACAATAACTACAAATTCCATGCATGCAACGCCTTTCATGTTGGAAGGACATCCCAAGTGGGTAGGGGAGGTGGTGACAGCGGAATCAGGAAGAAATTGAAAAGCACTTTGGTGATATAGTTTGGTGTTTGTGGGGACCTGAGAGAACAGGGTGAGAACATCCAATACCTCTCAGGGTCAGGCGGGGGACTCCCCCACCTCCCACTCCCTTTCCCACTCCATCTTTGAATTACCCGAGCTCTGCTTGTCCATTTGGGATTATCCGGGTATTCGGCACACAGGATGTCCTGGGCCTGTGGGGTCCCCAACACATGGTAGTACAGCTTATGGTGCAGGTTAGAGGTGGTTTCTGTGCCTGTGGCAGGGTCAAAAAACAGTTAGTTAATAATAATAATCCTTGTATTTGATATAGCGATTTCATGTCTTCTAGACGTCTCAAAGTAGGTCACAGAATATACTGTAAAGTGACCTATGTATGTGGGCGAAACATGAAATGACCAATTTATTATTATTGTTTCTTTTAGGGATTATTATCAGGCATGTGGAGTAAGGAAGCTTGCCCAAGGTTTTGCCCTGCCTGTAATTGAACCCAGGTCTCTCGCTTGTAAGGTGAATGCTCTAACCACTGAGATGCAGGACTCCACAATAATATTATAATAGTAAATCATCTTGATAATAATAATATTAATCCTTGCATTTGATATAGTGCCTCATCACATCATCAATACATCTTACAAATACATTGTAGGGTGGATTGACTGTATATTTTGTGGGCAAAATGCAGCAGCCAATTGCAAAATCCCACAAAACAGTCATGGAGTAAGTGACTGATTTTATTTGAGCGATTGTCTCTTCTCTTTTCGTATAGTGCCATGGGATCTTTAACATCCACTTGAACAGACAGACAGGTCCTCAGTTTCATGTCTCATTTGAACAATAGCACCTCCGATACACCCCCACCACCCACCCCACACCCAGCACTGGAGTGTAAGCTTAGACCATGCGAGTTCAAAACGTGGGAGTTGAACATGCAACCTTCCGACTGCTATCACTGAGCCAAGCCAAGCTGACACCAGGAATATCCACATGGACCAAGGAGGATAGGTGTAGATAAGTGAGAGCAAAAAATCCAGGACGCAGAGAGAGTATTAGAGTGTGTCACTCCCCATGTCATCTTCCCTATCGGATCTCCCGTCCTGGCTCAGACCTCCTCCCACCCTCGGCTCCTGCCAACGCTCCACTCTGAGTGGCTAACTGCCCCACGTACCGTCACACTTGCCGACCTGCTCGGGGTAGCGGTTGTAGAACACCCCCTTCCCGTCGTGCGTCCACGATAAGCAGCTGAACTTGGCTTTCTCCAGCGTGTCCGGCAGATCCTCGGGACCCTCCACCTTCAGGAACTTGATGGTCGCCCAGTCAGAGCCGCTGTTGGCCAGTCCATACGCCAGCATCTCATTGTCCTCCGAGAAAGCCAGCACTGCCCCAGCACACAGATATTAATGTAACCTTACTGATATCATCATCATTGTAGTAATCCTTGCATTTGATATCACATTACTGAGGTGTCTCAAAGCACTTCAACAGAATGTACTATAAAGTGGAGTGACTGTATTTTGGGTGCAAAACTCAGCAGCCAGTTTGCGCCACCAAAATGTCTCACAAACAACCATGGAGTGAGCAACTAACATTATTCGGGGGATTTATTGGGACACTGGAAGAGTGAAACTCCCTCCTCTTTTTGAACAGTGCAATGAGATCTTTAACATCCACCTGACCAGGCAGAAGGGAACTTGGTCTAACGTCTCACTCAAAGGACAACAGCTCCGATAATGCCGCAAACCCACAGCACTGCATTGGACTGTTAGCTTAGACTGGGAGATGATATATGATATATATGATATATATATAAACAGCAATCAACAACAGCTCCTCCAAACCAGCTAGGAAACACAGGCACTGGCTCACTCTTTATAGCCAAGGTCTTCACAGCAAAGGTGACAGACCAATGATACCGGAGCACTTTGACGTTACACTGTCACATCTGCTTGATGTTCTTCAGATGGAGATAATGGAGAAGTCCTCTTTCTAATCTCTTTCGAACACAGATATGTTGAGCGGTATGCATTCCTGACAGATTGAGTCCCAAAGCAAATGCTTTCTGGGATCGTATCCCGCTACCCCACGTGAAGGGTGGTCATATAAATACAAATTGTTGTTGGTGATTTGGACAAAATTGTAATTTGATTCCAGACAACTTCAAAAACTGAAGCAAAATATATCTATTATCATGTAGAACTTACTGGTCAAAGCCTGGGTCCCGTCTTCGGACAGTTTGTTGGGATCCAGGAAGGCTCGAGGTTCCCCGTCCAGAGAGTCCTGTACATACAGGACGTCCTGGTTCTGCAGGCCCGTATTGTGGAAGTAAAAATACCTGAAGACAAACGCAGCGTCATCAGGCAGCTCCAGTCCAAATCCCTGGCTGTCCAGCGCCTTGGGACGTCCTCCTGACGTGAAATGCACTATGCAAATACAATTTGTATTGTAGCTCAGCGGTTAGAGCAGTCGCCTTGCTAGAGAGATCCGGGTTCAAGGGCGAAACCTTGGGCAAGTTTCCTTACGCCCTCAAATAAACCCTCAAAAAGTACTATAAGGAAATCAGTCATTTCAATTCATGACTGTTTGAGGGACACTGCTGTGAACAATTGGCTGCCGCGTTTCGCCCACAAATATACAGTCAATTCACTTTACAGTATATTCTGCGAAGTGCCTTGAGGCATCTAGAAAACGTGCGAAGCGCTGTATCAAATGCAAAGATTATGAGTATCATTGTTTTTGTCTTTGTTATCACATCGTCACTCTCCCCCTGACACTACTTAAGAACTCTGAGATGGCATCCAGTGTGAAGGGCGCTTTATAAATAATAATAATAATAATTTTTGCATTTGACATAGAGCTTTTCACATCTTATCAACCTCTCAAAGCGCTTCACAGAATATACTGTAAAGTGAATTGCCTGTATATTTGTGGGCTAAATGCAGCAGTCAATTGCACACAGCAGCGTCCCCACAAACAGTCATGGTTTGAAACGACCAATTTATTGTTGTGGTTTTTAGGGGACGAATTATTATTAGTCGTGTGGAGTAAGGAAACCTGCCCAAGGTTTCGCCCCGACCTGCTTGGATTCGAACAGAGGTCACACGCTTATAAGGCGAGTGCTCTAACCACTGAGTTGCAGGATCTGAAGGCAAGCTATTGTTGTCGACATTCAAACCCAGACGAATTTACACAATTGAGCTCTGGAGGTCGGACGGAAGTTGTCGGGCTGTGCCAGCACTCACCTATTCCCCTTCCTGGAGGGGCAGCTGTACTTGGGATAGTCGTAGAGCTCCGTCATGCGCTGGTGGAGCTCCTTCCTCACCGAGCAGCGCTCCAGGAAAGGCATCGTCAATTGGTTCTGGGCCTCGACAAAAGCCTGGGGAGATGGGAATAAGAAGGAGGGTGAAGCTGAGTAGTCACCGGACACCAGGTCACCCCCTGAGCCATCGGCAACTGCTCGCACATGAAGCTAACACTGGGATTGCGGCAGGAAGGTAGCTTACACCACCTACAGGAAAGGGTTGAATCCACCCAACTCTACAGTTAGTTAGTTCCCATCTAACAGTACATCTGGTCTTAGATCAATAGGAATAATAATAATTCTTGCATTTGATATAGCGCTTTTCACATCTTATTGATGTCTTAAAGCGCTTCACAGAATATACTATAAATTGAATTGACTGTATATTTGTGGGCGAAACGCGGCAGCTAATTGCGCATAGCAGCGTCCCACAAACAGTCCTAGATTGAAATTAGCAATTTTTATAATTGTGTTTTTTTAGGACAGATTATTATTAGGCGTATGTGTGGAGTAAGGAAACTTGCCCAAGGTTTCACCCTGATCTGCCTGGATTCGAACACAGTTCTCACGCTTTTAAGGCGAGTGCACTAATAACCACTGAGTTACAGGAGCTCCACAATACTGAGTGTTCGCGTGTGTAAGCTCAATGTCTGAATATGGAGGCTTGAACCCACGACCTTCTGACTCAGAGACGAGTGAGCTACAGGAACTCCACAAACTGAGGGCTGTAGCCCTGATCCGGTATTTAGTTCAGTGTTTTGGTGTCAGGAAGGCTTTCCAGCCATCGTTTCCAGATGGTTGAGTAACAATTCACTGCTGTGATCCTATAATCTGGTGGATCAGGCTGGAGGGACTGCATAGTCTGATGATCAGGGTTGTCCACAGTTGGGTTTTGTCGCCTCACCTTGGTCTGCTCGCTGTTCGGGTCCTCCAGCCAGGCGTAGGGATCAGAGACCTTTGTCCCGTGATAATCATCGACCTGCGGGAATGAAAAGGAAAAAGTGACTGCCTGTGTCCATGTCGAGGTCAATCCCAGCACAGGATTCCTCATGTGTCTCAGTGCCCGGCTCAGTGTGTGTGTCAGCCTGTCTCAGTGTGTGTCAGCCTGTCTCAGTGTGTGTGTCAGCCTGCCTCAATGTGTGTCAGCCTGCCTCAATGTGTGTCAGCCTGCCTCAATGTGTGTGTGTCAGCCCAGCTCAGTGTGTGTGTGTGTCAATCTGGCTCAGTGTGTGTGTCAGCCAGCTCAGTGTGTGTGTGTCAGCCTGGCTCAGTGTGTGTGTCAGCCTGGCTCGGCGTGTGTATCAGCTCGGCTCAGTGATCGCACTCTCACATCTGATTCAAACGGTTGCGGGTTCAAGACTCACAACAACAACAAATTGACATTGATAGAGCGCATTTCAAGTCGGAGGAGGACGTCAATACTTGGAGTCACATAGATTCAGCTGACACTCCAATACAATGCTCGGGGAGGGGGCTTGGGGGCGTGGGTTGTGGGGTGCGGGGGGGTTTGCGTTGTTGAATTGGCCGTTCTTCAGGTTAAATATTAAACCAACGTCTCAGGCGCCCGTTCCTGTGACCGTTAATTATGTTATTCGCGATTGGCTGCTGCTCGCTGCCCACAAAACACAAAGTCACTACACTTCGCAGCACGGTATATCTTGTGAAGCTTTGAGGAATCTCGATAGCGTGACGAAGGCACTATACCAAATTCAAGTATTATTATCTCCGTCTCAATTAATAAGAGCATCTCAATGTCTGAGCTGTTACAGCCTGTTACTTTTACAGATTTTTTTTAATTCCACTTTTTGTTAGCCCTGATGAGCCGCTTGCAAATTTTTTGTTTCAAAAAGTCACGTTTGGTGAAAGTTTTAGTCACAGAAGCCAGAGATGTTCGACCCTGGAGCTGAAAATCGAAACTGAAATCAAACTTCCCAATTTAGGTTAGATTGGATTTCCTTTTTTTTGGGGGGGGTTCCAAAAAAAGTCTTGTGATACCACTTTGAGTCTATTTCACAGGGGATTTCCCCCACCCCCCCCACTCCCCTCCAACTGATAATGACTGGAAACCGGCGCATTAACAGCAAAAGGTTTCCACGTGAAACCTCTCATGCATCTCGGTGTCGCTAACTGCTATCTCTAACCTCGCTCCCTCTCTCCCTCATCCCATCCCTCACAAACTCACTCACTTTTGTCTCATCCCGATGAGCCTTGGGATACACAAAGGTCATTTTCCCCGAGTCTTCTTTTGCTCCCAAAATGTGTGGAAACGATACAATCAGTCGCTGTGGCGCTGGATCCGAATTAACTCCCAAGAGAAAGTGAAATTAACTCACTCACTGGCTCCACACTTCCGTGTCTGCGCCTCTAGCCCCCACAGATACACTCACACGTGTAATTCACCCCCCCCTTATTCATTCCCTTTATGTATGTGTGTGTGTTTGGGGAGGGCAGTGATTTCACATTGAAAAAAAATCAGGTTCTGGTGGGTAGGGGTGGACAGAAATATATATATTTAAAATGCATCCCCCCAAAAAAAATGTTTGATCATTTGTTTTTGAACCTATATTTATTTGTGTGTCGCCTTGCCAGCCAAGCCATTTGCAACGTTTGGCCACTAGATGTCGCTCGAGTCAAATTCATTTCATCAGAATCCTTGCATCGGACGTGACATATAATAATAAATAAAAGTTCATCCTTGCGTTTGACGGCGCGCTCTTCACGTTCTTCCAGACGTCTCAAAGCGCTTCACAGAACAGACTGTAAAGTGAATCGACTGTATGTATGTGGGCGAAACGCGGCAGCCGATTGCGCCCAGCAGTGTCCCACATACAGTCGTGGATTGAAATGACCCCAATTTTTTTATTATTGTCTGGTTTGGGATGGATTATTACTTTTGGGAGGAGATCCAAGCAGGTCACAGTTCACTAGGAAGTGTTAGTGACTGTGGATTTTGTAGGTGAACATTTTGCAGCTGCTGTGGACGGGTGGGGGGGGGGGAATGGACCTGATGTGTTCAGAGTTTGTGTAATGGGATCTTGTACTTAAAGATGCACCTGTGCATTTTGATGTCTTGTTAACCCAGTCCTTGGCAAACCGCACTGGCTCCCTGTCACAGAGCGGAACTACTTCAAGATCCTCCCTCTTGTATTTCAATCCCTCCAATCATTGGCACCAGGCCTACCTCTCTAACCTCTCTCATTCACAGCAGCACCCGCTGCCTCCGCTCTACTGAGTCTGGCCTTCTCCTTGTCCCCTGAATCCTCTGCTCCACCATCAGCGGCCGTGTTTTCAGCCACTAAGCCCCGAAACTTTGGAGCTCCCCGTCTCAAACCGTGCGTCTCAACCCCCCCCCCCACCTTCCCCATTTTCAGGTCGCGTCCAAAGACCTTTCTCTTCGACCACGCTTACGGTCACTTTTCCCTGGCTCGGCCCCGGGCTCCGCCATTGTCAAGCGCTCTGAGACGCCGTCCTTCGTAGACGCCATCCTTCGTAGAGCTATTTGTCGTTGTGTTGCGGAGAGTTTGCTTTCCAATAGGCATCTTGTACTTGGAGTTGATATAGTTGATCTCACCACTAGATGGCTGGGCTGCACTTTCTAATCACAGTGAATGTGTCACAAACAGCCACAGACATTGACCGGGTTTAACTGCAGTGAATTTCCCCGCAGTGCCAAGAGAGAGGCTCGATTATTAACTATTAATAAAATTATTAATATTACATAATATTGATTTAAAAAAACACAATAATAAAATTTCAATCCACGATTGTTTGTGGGGAACTGCTGTGCGCAAATGGCTGCCGCATTTCGCCCACAAATACACGGTCAATTCACTTTACAGTATATTCTGTGAAGCACTTTGAGACATCTAGAAGATGTGAAAAGCGCTATATCAAATGCAAGGATTATTATTATTGATTGGATTCCAACTTGCAGTTCCCTCTTGGACAATCCTGTTGGCTGTGAGTGCTCCGAGATACTACCCTATGGCTGTGGCGGGTGCTATATAAACGTCAATCGTTGTTGTTTGGTTCATGGGTGAACTGGTTTAGGGACACGGTCACCAGATATAAGAGACTGATGGTCTCATAGCACAAAAGTGATCTTATTTCAGAGTAACCAGATTGGAACTTGGAGCTACCAGTCTAGATGCTACAGTACAGCATGGGGAGAGGGCTTGTCAGAGGTATCCTCTTTGGTCAGTAATTTAATCTGAGTTCCCTTCTGTCCTGTTCAGGTGAAGTATTGCTGTGGGCCCACAACATATACTGTCAATTTACTTTACAGTAGACTAATAATAATAATCCTTGCATTTGTTAAAGCGCCTTATCACGTCTTCAAAACATCTCAAAGCGCTTGACACTTGCTGTATCTTTTCATGAACCTATGAAGCATTTTGAGATATCTCAATTCTATATGTATATACAGTATATACATAACAGTATGTTATTGCATTATATCAAATGCAAGTATTATTTCATTATGTCAAATGCAAGTATAATTATTATTATTACATTAAGGATCCCATGGAACTATTGAAAACAAGAGGGGGGTGTTCTGATCGATAATCTCCCAGGTTATTGATCATATTATATTCACCTCTAAGTTCTTTGTGGGACAAGGGTGTCTGACCACAAAATACACAGTCACTACAGTTCCCAGTAAATTCATTGCAATTCCCAGGGAAGCTCTTTGAGTGATGGTGTAGATGCTATTAATTCAAATGGATTCTTAAATAACATATTTTTACACTGTCGGCTCCAGTGGTCACAGAGAGTCTGGTGTGTGTGTTTCTCTCACTCTCTCTTCCATTCACATTCGCACTTATGATGCACTTATGTGTTGTTATTGCCTGTAGTACATAATGTGCAGAAGAAAGCAACACCCAGAAGCTTGAAGGAATTTAAATCGCTGTAGAATTGAGCCGTGCATTGTGTGTGAATAATGAGGAACTGTTCAGGAAAAACCAGAATAACTATATATTATTTATTTGGCAATAGTTGGCTCAGACATTCAGCACTAACATAATTGTTAAATCCACAAGGGTAAACATGGAGAGAATGGAGAAGGAAACACAATATTGGTCAGGATTTAACGCCCAGGATAAAAATCATGTAGAATTGGACACAACGTTAGAGAAACTGAGCAAATGATTCTGGCAGAAATCTGAAACAATGTTATCTATATTTAAAATATATTTATTGAAATAAATATTCAATTATGAATTAAATATAAATTAATTAGGAGTGCAAACGACTGACAGCCTCTCTCAGCGTATATGCTCATAGAACTCTGATCTCTTTGCTACAGTAAATTATGATAATAATTCGCACTTTTAGCAGAGCGCCTTATCATGTCGTTGAGTCATCTCAATCAGCTTCATTGGAAAGGTTAATCACTATGTGTTTTTTTTTAAAAAGGCGAGCACGTTAGCTAATTTTCCACACAGCAAGGTATTTCCTCAAGCCTGGGCCAAATCACAGAGGCTGAGTGAGAGCTCACCAGGGGTGGTAAGATACAACAGCAACCAACAAAACACCCATCTTTCTCACCATAAACCACCAAAAGGTAAGAACTTGCTTTTCTACAATGACTTATCACGCCATCGAGATGTCTCAAAGCGCTTCTCAGGTTACAATAAAAATTACATTTGCGTAGCACCTTTCACGTCGAAAGGACGCCCCAAGCCGCTGAGTGTAAGGTCATGTTACATGGGAATTTCTCTCCCTCTGTCCTGGCCGACAGTCAACCAGATACATAGGTCATTCACTTCCAGGCTGTTGTTGGGACGTAACTGTGACCAAAATGGCTACAAATACCCAGATTCTATAATGAACACTGACGCAGTAAGTTGACATGGCGATGAGCGCAACAATTTTCCTCCTGCCCCTGATTGACCAGACACCAATACTCCTATCAATTTCACCCCTCCACACACACATCCAAACACACGCACTGCATTGATAGAAATGTTCAGAGATTGATGGCATTCAAAGCTCGTGTTGGAGAAGTTCTGGGAGGTCCTCATTACATCCCAGCATTTGCCTCCACGGCACTGAATCATCTAACTTCCAGGTTGTATAAGGTTGGAACGCAATGTTCTCCTTTGATTTAACAGGTAGTGGGCGGACAGCTCCAATGATAAGGTTAACACATGCTGAAGGGCATCCAGATGCACAATTGTAGAGCCAATTAACTTCTTCAGACTGACAGATCAGTTCCTCGTCAAAGAATTCCGATCAGCAGGCGGAAATGGAGCAAAGGTCCTTCAGCTTAAGAAAATATAACTTTCAAAAACATCAAACAATCCATTGAGAATAATATTCCCAATAAATCCAATTGATCGAAGATTGCCAATGATCTCACACCTGCCAACAACTCTCTCTAACCTTATAGATTTGTCCCCCTCAGGTCTGAACTGGCAATGAACCCACTGCGCAGAGATCAAAAGACAATATATGTTTGAATTAAGTGGTTCATTCTCACTACCCAACCAAATCCACCCGCATCCCAACCTCCCCCCTCACCCCTTCTCCCCACCAACCATCACAGAGACTGTGACATATGGTTTGCGATGCGTTTAAACCCACATTCTCAAGGTTAACAAGGCAGCAATGGAGACAGTGCTCCTTCCATCTTAGAATTGGTCTCAGCCTGGCTCAGTTGGTTCAATGCCAATCTCAGGGTAAAGAGATTGTGGCTTCAGGTCTCATGTGAGGACTTTGAGCTCACCATCTTGGCGAAGGCTCCAGCGCAGTCCTGGGGGAGAGCCGCATTGTCAGAGGTGCCGTCCATCAGATGGGACGTTAAACTGAGATGGGGGGATGCGGTGGGAGTAAAGCTCAGGGAAATATGGCACACCCTAATGCTTGGTTACTCAGTGATTCAAGTGTTAAGCAACCACTTGCCCCGAGCGCTGGGAATCTGAGGAATTAAATATGACTTTTACTGTTTTTGTTCTGCCTCTGGCACAGCTGTGAAATCCACACATTATTAGCAAGTACTTCAGAACCATTGAGAAACTCAAACTTGGAACTCGCTTACACACTGGTGTGTGGGTTGGGGGAGATAGTGGAGTCTTTGAGCTTGCACTGGGAACGGGGGAGAGCGATAAAGTTATTTTAGGGCAAAGGAAGTGTTTGAGTTGTCAATTATTTTACAGGAGCTGAAAACCTCTTCTCCGCAAAAGCTCACCAGACAGTGATATCAATGGCGAACTATGGCTTTAGCTGGTTAGATCCCAGCAGTTACTCCAACGCACACTCCCAAGCCTTGGCTCTCGCCTACTTATGCCCTCCGGAGATAAGTTGCACTCCATCCCAAAAATCTGTCTGTGAAATTTGCATGTATAGGTGGGATGCATGGAGCTCTCATAAGCAAATGTGATGAGTGTTCGCATTTGACAGAAACCCACACAAAAAATAGTTTCTAAAGCAAGAGTGGACAAACTGAAAGTGGATTATGGGGACTGGTGGTAGGGTGGGGGGCTGGGGGGGGGGGGTGTGGAGGGGAATGGGGGCAGAGCTTACAAGGCCTTTTGTGTGTGGGGGGTGGGGGGGAGAACAGTCGAGGATTGCTGTTTCTGGACTTGTCAATAACTCTACCAATGCCTAGCAATGCCGGCGCCTTAACAAGTCAAAAAATGTCAACAGATGGTTTATAATTTTATTTCGCACAGTTCAGTCAAAGCCTTTGTAAGCTTGGCTGCCTGTTATATAATTTTCTGGCTGACTGTAGCGTGCAGAGATATTCAGCCTTTGTTTCTTAATGACATATCCTCTCACTTCTAGCTAACTTTGATTTTGTAAGCATGTTGCCTCCCTTCCCCATCAGCCAGACAGTTGTGTCCTGCCCATCGCGCTGTGACTGGGGATGAGAGATTAACCAAGGTGGGGAGGGTGGGTGGGGTGGCCTTTGTTTAATCATCCACGACCATTCTGGGCACATTGACCAAGAGCAGTGGTGGGGGCCCATCATACAACAACTTGCATTTATATAATGCCTCTCCCGCAGGTTAGCGTTTCAGAGTTAGACAACACAACTCAGAGCCAAGAGGAAGGTCTTCAGTGTGTAAGTCCCACCCCAACGGTTATCTAGTCAACATAGATTCAGAAAGTCAACCCATCAATGAAGTGCCAAAGACAAATCTGCCAATAGCTGCCATTGCCACCCACAGTCTGGGGAGAACCTGAGGTTGGCGGGGAGAAGGGTGGGCAATAATAACAGTGAAAGAGAATGGAAGCTGTGCTGATGGACAGAGGCAGCCGTCCACACTGGTTTCTGACATGTAATTTGCACTTGTTGAACTCGCAAAGTATTTCTCGATGATTGAGCCAATCAGTGGCTGCGATTATAGAGACTGTGAGCGCGGCTGGTACCTCACAATGGGAACCCCCCGTTTACACCTACACACCCACCTTGGCACCTACTGGGCAAGGGATCCTCTGTTCGTCATGACGTTTACAAATACCTGTGGGGCCAGGCTCCCCAATTACAAATCAATTACTCCCAGTGACGCTGAACGCACTCAGACTACATGTCGAATACATGTGTGGGCGATATAATTGGAACCCACTTTTAAGACATTTTCACTCCCTGCGTAACACATATCGCTAGTTTCTGTTACTCCCTGTGTAACACAAGTTCCCTGCCCACCTCTGAACAAGTCCACTTCATGTTGTTGTCACCTGTTGTGTTAATGCACAGGTCGCCCCCTGCTGGAGTTTACATTTATTTCCAACCAGACTTGCTGACAGACGACTGACATCTATCTGTCTCGCAGCGGACGGACCCTTTTCCGTTGCGTAAAGATTTCGAAATTACTAGTGAGATGAAGAAAAACAAAGCTTTGCCGAGGTGGGCAGAGTGTGGATCTCATTCTGAGAAGGGTTAAAAGGCTGTGATTGCGTGATATTTAATATTCCGTGCCCACAGAGAGGAACGGCAGCTAGGAGTATGCAGGCGGTGGGGGGAGGGGGCGATGTGGGGGGGTTTGCTTGTGAGGATATCATTGGCGTGGGTGTGGAATGGTTCAGCCCACACCCCAGGTTACGACAGCAATTGCCAGTAAAAAGCTGCTATTTGAACCATTTTTCCTGAGAAAGGTCAACAACTTCCTCTTCTCTGGTGACCAGAGAGTGATTTCTTTCGAGTTTCATCAAATGTACGCAGTTTTCGCATTTGATTTCGGTCCAGTGTTTCTGAGCACTGAGGACACTGAATAAATCTTCTTGCTCAGTCCCCATTTCCCACTGCCCAGAATGTTTACAGGATAAAAAGCAGCTATTTGACTCATCGTGTCTGTGCTTGTGCTCATTTCACACACACTGGAGCTCCCTACTCTAATAATAATAATAATATTTGCGCTTGATATAGCACTTTCCACGTCTTCTAGATGTCTCAAAGCAGAATATAAACAGAATATACTGTAAAGTAAATTTACTGCGTACTTGTGAGCGAAATGTGGCAGTCAATTGCACACAGCAGTGTCCCACAAACAGTCATGGATTGAAATTTTTTTTCAGGGATTATTGTTAAGTGTGTGGAGTGACGAAACTTGCCCAAGGTTTCGCCCTGCCTGGAATTGAACCCAGGTCTCTCGCTTGCAAGGCGAGTGCTCTAACCACTGAGCTACAGGTCTCCACTAAGGCGAAACATGATAAGAGTTTGTTTGTTCCGTTAAAAAAACCAGTAGATTGGAAATGAATTTCTGGAAGTTTTTCTTCTAAAGGTTTTTCTTCTAAAAAAAACAAACACGTCATTTAGTTTTAATCTTGCATAAAGAAGCATAACCACACATAAACACACACACAGAAATAGACACACATGCACAGACGCACCCGTACACGTAGACAGAAAACAAATAGATTATTCTGATTCTTACTACTCACACAGGTAGCCAGGAGAAAGTAATATGGCAGGAATTCCATCCGAAAGACATCATTGAATTTCTTGTCATAGATACCCACATTGTCATAGATGTAGAGCCACTTCTTCTGTGCCACCGCAAACAGATCCCATTCCCTGCTCTCTCCCCATCCTGCCTGTGCTGGTGCTCACTCTCCCGCTGGAGTTCTCTACTGTAATTTCATTCCCTGCTCTCCCCGCTATCCCCTTCAATGAATTGTCTTGAAATAGTTAGACAGATTCACTGTAAATGCCGTTACAGACATAGCTTTGATGGCCGCTAGTGTTGTAGGCCAACATGAGGTGATGTTTACAGTGAGCGCAAACTGACCGAGACACTCCCAAACCCTTGGACTCCGGGTCCATTGCTCCCTCTGATCTCCCGGACTGCGTTCATGTGCCAAAGATGAAAACCGAAATCAGGCCGAGGAAAGAAGATTTGAGGATGACTTAATAGCCTTGAAGCTGAGCAGATTCTTTACATGAAACACTCAGCAGTGGGCCTAGAGGTCACGAGTTAAAAACAGCGCACGTAGATAGATAGAGGAACGCTACACTCTCATTGATTTAAGCTCTTAACTCGTCTCACCAAGGCCGCACTTGGCATCGATTCCCTGTGAAGCGTTTTTTTTTGCCGTGCCAGGGGCTGCATCCAATGTGAAGATTAATTATTGAGATGACAACGATTGCTATACCTGGAGTGTGAGAAAGTGCTTACACAATGTGTGACTTTTAGCTCTCCGCTCTACCCCCAGCACTGAAAAAGTGTGAGTAATGCCTGGAGCGGAGGCAGAGCTAACTGCCCACTCTCACACCCCTGTTCCTTCAGCGATTTATTCTCCCTGTAATAACAATCATTTGCATTTGGTATAGTGCTATGTCACAACATCCAGACATGTCACTTTAGGGTATGCCCCCACACTATTAGAGGAGTCCTGTAGCTCAGTGGTTAGAGCACTCGCCTCACAAGCAGGAGACCTGAGTTTGGTTCCCAGCAGGGCAAAATCTTGGGCAAGTTTCCTTACTCCTCACGCCTGATTATAATCGTTTCAAAATACTGTACATACATAATAATAATTTGGTCACTTGTCCACGAATGTTTGTGGGACACTGCCGTGCACAATTGGCTACCGCATTTCGCCCACAAAATCTAGTCAAATTTACTTTACAATAGATTCTGTGAAGCACTTTCAGACGTCTAGAAGGCATGGAAAGCACCATATTAAATGGAAAGACGATTATTATTATTATAACTGTGTATTTTTGGGGGTTTCTAAGAATATTTTCACACAACCCGACGGGTCTCGCCTCTCGGGAATAGACACGCACTCAAGCCTCCTTGCCAGCCTGTGCAAAATACTTTCCTTGGGATTTCTATGTGCAGGTGCGAATCACAAAGTTCTCAGCTTGGTTTGGACACTCTTAATTAAAGCACGGTGATGGGTTTCCGTGTTGTGTCAGATACCCAAACAACCAGTCAAATACTCTGCCTGACACAGAGCTGGGAAGTAAGGGGGTTGCAAACCCATCCTCTCTTCTGATATTCCCCCTCCCAGCAAATGGGGTATGGCTAGGGAATGGGTGGGGGGGTGGGGTGGGGGGGGTGAGGGAGAAAAGCTAATAAGAAGTTGTTTGAGACCCAGTTCTCAGATGTGGGATATTAGGTGACTTGAGTAGTGTGGTTCAGTCACTACACCTCCTCCATCCCCTCCCCCTCTTTTCAAACCACAGCTGCTCTCGCTCTGTGTCATCGCTCCTGCAATGAGTCTGCTCGTTTCAGACCTTTGCTCTTTACATTGGAACCAAACACAAACCATCAGCCTTGAGGGGGAGGTAGCAGTCGGCACCAGCTCCGGGAACCAAGCTCTCTTTTCAGTAAGTGAGGGTTAGAGCAGTGGCTGTGGGCGAGAGTCGGAGAGAGAGAGAAATCCGTAGGTCTCAGCAGCTCATTGCATCCCTTTCTCTCTCTCTCTCTCTCTCTCTTTCTGCTCTCTTTCACTTTGTTTTTGTTCATCGCTTTTGCACTCTCACCCACAGGTGCCAAACTTTCAACTAGTCCTAGCCCCAATGGCTTTTTGGCTGTAGGATTGAATGTGGCGCAGGATTGTGTGTGTGTGTGTGTGTGTGTTTGGGGGGAGGGGGAGAGGTCTTCATTGAGTAGCTGATGTTTCCTAGAAAGCTTCCCCCAAACCTGACAGACAGACGGATAGATAGACAGACAGCTGCAGAAAACCCACTGACACCCCCTCGGCTCTCACAGAACTGTCCTGAATTGTTCCAAAACACAATTAAGGTGGCATTGACACGGTGGAGGACATGTGGAGGACACCTCAAGGCATTTTTCACAGCAAGCGGGCTGAACAGCCGAGCCTAGAATGAGGAAGGCTGGGGAGGTGGCAAGTTGGGGGGGTGGGGGGGGGGAAAGGGATGGGTTGGAGGAGTAAACGGTTGTCTAGTCTAACTTGTCACTGTCCTTGCCAACACAAATTTGCCTGCGCCTGGAAAGGCAGATCCATCTCACCTAGACATTGATTATCACAAGGCCTTGGTTGTGAAGCAAAAAAAAACCTCTCCTCCCCTCCCACCTCCAAGTACAAGGAACCACATTGGCTGATCTTTGACTTTCCTTCAAAGTATCAACAACAACATCAGATTACGTTTGTAGAGACCCTTTGACGTTGGGAGGACATCCCAAGACATTGGAAAGTCAAGGAATTTTTGCTTGACTAACATTGACGCAATTCTTTGACTTCCACCAAGCAAATATCGGGCCTGTGGGAGTATGGTGGGAGGCAGGGAGGATGACTGAAGGCATGGACCTAGAGAAAAGTCTTGAGATGGGCCTTGAAGGAAGCAAGGGAGGGGGAAGAGGCAAAGGGATTGTGCGATGGAGTTTCAAAATGGCTGAAGGCCCGACCGCCGATGTAGGGGTGGGCAGGGCAGGGGCTGTCGAGCAGGCCAGAGTCTGCTTAGTATTGATTGATAAGTATTGAGAATGTTACAACCTCAGCTGCTGGCTCTCTCGTGGTCTCTCCTCCTATGACTGGCCTCGATCCCGGCTCAGCCCAGCGACAGTGAAGTGACTGGACACGCTTCCAAGATGAATGGCCGTCGACTGACCCCCCCAGTGACACCGAGGACACATATCAAGGCCAATCCAGAGTGGAGTGCATTTTGCGAGTGAGGAGACAGAAATGCCGTTACACCGGGGAGATAGAGAGAGTCTGACCAGCTGGTGGGTGCCTCTGATTTTGATTGTTGATCTCTGATTTTGATGGTGTCAGCCTCCAGGGGAAAAGAGGGCTCAGTTTAACATCACCCCCCGAACACAGCAATGTCATGCTCCCCTCCACCCAATAGTGGGTTGGAGTATAAGCCCAAGGTTGTGAGCTCAATCTCTGGTTGTGGGAGGTTAAGACTGAGTGACTGATCCAGCAGAGACCATGACTCGAACTCCACGACCTTCTCAGTCTGTGTGGCTCAAGGTAAACTCTCAGAGAGTGTGTGTGTGTGTGTGTTAAGAAGCCAGCACAAGGAAAAATGATACCAAGAGTTACTCCGCTGCTGGTTGTTTTGACAACAGCTCTTGTTGTTGCTGACGACAGCTGTGAGTGTGTCTTTGACGCTAATTGCGTTTCCCTGTTAGCGCACGCACTGGGTTCCTCTCCGCAGCGACGGAGTGCTCGACAGCTCCTATTGACGGGCGCAGCTTCCGAATGCTAAGAGTCTAAGCTCTGGGTGAAACTCTAGACTTAAGATCTACCTCGGCTCGAGAGCCTCGGGTGATGTGTTTAGCTGATGGGGGGTCACATTCTTCCCCGCTTTGTGATATCAAATGTCAACTTTGGATTCAGCTCGCATTTTTTGGGCCACTCTCTCAGTGCTTGGAATAAAACCGTTCGTGAAAATAAAAAGACACAACCAGTAATTATGCCATCCACTGTTAGCTTTACAGCTGCCGAGTGCTTGTGTGTGTTCCAGCGAGCATGCCAGCGTTTGATCCCGCGCTGGAAAGTCAAAACACCTCAAAGCGCAACCAAGGCAGTTGCTGTCAAGACCACTGACTATTTTTGTAAGCAAATTCAACAGTCAGTTTTGCCCCTAGCAAAGTCAACTCAAACAGCCATGGGATGAATGATTGATTTACCTGAAGGATTAAGTCATAGAATCTTTGACGTTCACTTAAAAACAGGCAGACAGGACTATACATTTTAACCTCTCATCAGTAATTATGCCCCCCGCCCAAACCGCCCCACCATTGGAGGTCGGGCCTTCAGTTTCTCCGCTCCCACCCTATGGAATGTCATCCCTCAATCCCTCCGTCTCGTTTCTTCCCTTTCCTCTTTCAAGGCCGGTTTGAAGACTTTCCTCTTCGATCGCGCCTTTTGTTCCACCCCGAATTGTTTTACCTCCCCTTCGTGTTTTACCCCTTCCCAAACACTCCCCTCTCAGCTCGGGTCACACGCCTCCTGTGCAGCGCCTTGGGACGTCCTCCCGACGTGAAAGGCGCTCTATAAATGTAATTTGTTGTTGTTGTTGTAGCTCGAATCCACAGCCTTCTGACCCTAGAGATGAGAGTGTGACTGAGTGAGCCCAGTCAGTACATTGAACAAAGCCACTCAAAGTTAGCTTTCCACCTGTGGGTCAGTAATCAGGCCTCATTGCTCTATCTTTTGGTCCAATTTTTTTTTTTGGTGGGGCGGGTTGGGGGAGTGGTGGGGCTGGACCGACAGTCTGCCACCTACAGAAACCCATCATCACCACGCTTAAGAATATCTGAACCCAACTGAGAATTCCATGCTTCCACGTTCACTTGGAAATTCCAGAGATAGATTGTAGGAATGGTATGCGGGCTCTCTCTCTCTCTCCGTGGAGGGATTCATCCTGCTTAACTAAATAGGTTAGGCATACGTTGACAGGAGTCAAGGCTTGGAGACAACATAGGACACTGCTTATCAATTTATTTTATTCTTTGTAAAAGGATAGAAAAGCAAAAACACAATCTAAATATCGATCAGACAAGCAGTTTGCAGGACGCAGTGCTGTGTATCGCGGAGTAAAAGCGTAAGTGGAGACGCTTAGCGATAATATCACAGAGAGTGGAATGAGCAGTAGGTTGGCAAGGATTGCTTTACGCCACTGAGTAAGCAGGGCCTGATGTATTTGTGCTATGATTAAACTTGTTGTGGTTTTGATATGTTCACTTAGATAATCATCTGATCGGGTGATGCTTGAGTCTCATCTTTTGGTGCGGAGGTGTAAAAACCGTCCAGTTAGACTTTGAAACAACAGGATGAACCAAACATAAACCATTGCCTGCCATGTCTCTGCATCTCGGTTTTCTGTTCTAAGTTATTTTGTTGGGGGGAAAAACACTTGAAGCCCACTTTCCAGCTCTGCTCACATATCCCTTATTATAATAATAATAAGATTAATAATCCTTGCATTTGATACAGCACTATATATCACCCGTTCTCCATTATTCCCTAAAAGCCTCTCCCTCCCAACACTCCCCAGTTCTGACGAAGGGTTGTGAACCCGAAACGTTGACTCACTTTCCTTTCTCCATAGATGCTGCCTGACGTTCCCAGCCATTTCTGTTTCTGTTTCAGATTTCCAGCAACTGCAGTATTTTGCGTTTTAGAACCATATCAAGTTGTTAACACATTCAAAGCACCACACAATGTACATTATAAAGTAGATTACTGTGTATTTTGTGGGCAAACCACAGCAGGCAATCGTGCACAGCAGTGACCCATAAACAGCCATGGATTGAGTGACCAAGACATTTGAAAACATTAAAAGAAATTGTGTGTTGTTGTGGCCGGGGGGGGATTTATTGCCCCCTGAAAGCTATCCACCAATCGATTAACAATCTGGTTCCTGCTTATTGTGAAGCAAACAGAGGTGTGTGGAGTGAGGAAACTAACTTAAAGTTTCACCCTCCCCGGGAATCAAACCCAAATTGAACATGCTTGCCAGGCGAGCATGCTAACCACTAGGCTACAGGACTCCAAGGCAGTGGCTACCTCACTTTCTGTCTGCCTCCCGGCTTTCCAACCGTGAATCAACAACAACAACAACAAAAACAACTTCGATTTATACAGCGCCCTCCACGCCAGAAGGCGTCTCAGAGCGCTTCACAGTTACGGGTCCCGAATCATGGGGTTTGGGTGAAGATGGCAAAATACAGTTAACAAACTGTGTCAATATCCTGCCCCAAACCCCAGCTTTTTCACTTCCCTTGTCACCCACGTTACACAGTATCAGGGGGGTAGGTAACAGAGAGCCTGTCCTTCTCTTTGTTTTTTTTCATCCCTTTCACAAGGGAAGAAAAATATTTCTAGCCAACGATCAAACCAACCTGACCCCCCCCTCTCTCTCTCTCTCTCTCTCTCGCTCGCTCTCACACACACTCTTTCTCACATCCTCTCACAGAGCTGAGTTCGATGGAAGTGGATGAGATCTTCTGCACACAACAATGGTTGTGGTGAATTGCTCACTCACTCTGTGAAATGCCTTGGGCATGTTGGCGGCTTGGAGGTAACCGGACAGCTGAGGCGCAGTTTACTTTGTGTTTGCGTTTCAATCAATCTACAAGTGCAACACTTTGGCGTTCAGTGTGGCAGGCCAGTCACTGGAAAGTCTCATCTCGCTTGAAGTTCAGCACAACTCGGGGGCCGAGTCCGTTTGCCAAGACGTCTGGGGAACGGCCGGATTTGCTGGGCTGGCGAGTTCAAAGTTCCGAGCTCTAGCACAGCTCATAGCATCACCGCCTCTCGGTCTACAGGTGTCAACCGTTTGCAGGCGCCGAGAAGCCACAAGCGGGAAGTTAGCTAAAAGTGAACTTGTTTGTTGCTGTCATTTGCCACCAGTTGAGGCAGCTACCGGAGGCAAGGGATGTGCCCGTCTGGTAACCATGTTGCTTGCCAAGCGCTCGAAAAGAAACGTGTTACAATTGGGTGTGAAAACAGGTTCAGACGTGTGAAGCATTACCTTTGATACCTTATCTCCTGAGCTGCCTAAGGCCCAGATAACATCTAAAGCAAGCTGCATCTAATGCAGGAGGTGTGAAAGACGGCGGCTGTGCCTGAGATCGGGGTGGGGGGGGGGAGGTGGGGGTGCGAGTTACCAGTGGCAGCCAGCAGGCAACACTTATGGGAGGATTTAAACTCTTTTTTTGGCCAGCCGAGCGTCTGACTAACGCGGAAACCCATCGCAATGTTTAAGGGTTTGCAAACTAGAAATTCTTGTATTTAATACATGTGTGCGCGGATGAGATTCGGCAACCAACGTTTGCCACTTCTGCACACGATGTGATTTGCTCCCATCCAAGCAGAGGATGTGACCTTCTTTTACGTTGCCAGGAAATAGCCATTTCCCTGGAACTCAGTGTTACACATTTCCCCCCACTCCTCGTGCTGACATGAGCTGTAAGATTGTCATAAACATTCATCCTTGCATGCTGCAGAACCTCGCCAACTTCACTCTTCCCTTCTACCCTCCGCAGGCTTGAGTTGGTGTCACGCAGGCAGTCTTTCCCACCCAGTTGATTTCCTGCAGTGGGATCCTCAACCTAATGCCTTTTTTTTTGTTGTAAAAAAAACTTCATCTAACGCATTATTTATCGTAATTTATTTTCTTCCTCTTATTCGACTAAAAGGATACGCACCGTTTTGCCCACAACATATACAGACAATTCACTTTACAGTATATTCTGTGAAATGCTTTCAGAAGTCTCATAGATGATAAGCCGGTATATCAAAATGCAAGGATATCACTGTATAATAATTATTGTTATATCACTCAGACAGATTCGCACTGACTCACCTCCTTGTACAATTGGAAGTATGACTCCTGTGATTAGTCACTTTGGTGAGGTTAAAAACAGAGAAGCCACAATGGACAACAATTGAAGACAGCATGGTTACTTTAATGGGTCAAATCAAATGGATTGTATCTCCAACAACAAGTTGGATTGATATACCATTTCCCCCACCCCACCCCTACCCCCACCCCCCACCCACCAACAAAAAAAGCCATCTCTGAGCTGCTGGCGAGACATTGGAATTGTGAATGTTTTTATCAATCTGTCAGTCTGCCACAGTCGATTGCACTTTCGATTCAGTATCACAAGGTTGTGGGTTCAAGCAAACCTTTGAACTCAAGACCAGATTGACATGAGCTTGTCACCTCCACCAAGCTGGAGTGTCTGTTGTGTTGTGTCTCACACACAATACGTACGCACATGCCTATAAGAAAAACAAGAAGCACTTGATACAGCACCACTCCATGCCAGGGATCGTCTCAGACCGTTGAACAGTGGTAGAGCCTGATTCCGAGCTGGGGGTGCGGGGTAGGGGGAGGTGGCCGTAAGCCCGGTCAAAGGGGAAGTTTTTCAGGAGGTGCCCTGAAAAGGGGGGGGAGAGGAGGCAAGGCGGAAGGATTGATGGGGAAGTGTTCCAGAGTTTTGGGGGTGTAGTGGGTGAAAGCGTAGCCGTCAGTGGTGGGGTGAAGGGTGCCAGGGACGAGCAGGATGCCAGTGCCAGCCGAGCGGAGGCGCCGCCGGGTGGTGGATTGGGGAGTGAGGAGGTCGGAGAGGTAGGGAGGTGATTGAACACGTGCCTACAGACTGCTGGGAGTTTCTATATATGTCAAATGAACCCACACAGAGATTTAATGAAAAGATTGATACATTGTTTTGTAATTAGAGCCCCGTAGAGCATAAATATTTCCATGTGTGATGTAATTGTACATCAGATATCACCCCCTAGTGCCACATATATCCTCTTCCCACATGAATATACTGAATGTGAATGAGTGGAGTCGGGTGAGAGCTACCCCCTCACTCCCCGGGACGGATGTGACACATTACTCCTGATTACGAGCATTTTCCTTTCTGCTGAGCCAACGGATGAATGCATCAATCCCTTCCTGAAAAGAGGACATAATAGGTTTTAAGTGATCAGAACTGGGAATGCCAGCGTTTGGGGAAGGCTTCACTTTGAGATAGTCAGCCGGCAGCTCATTCCATAGCATAGTTGCATCCTTTGAATGGGATATTAAACTGAACTTCCCCTTTTGATGTGTCTCTTACGAGACTCCTCATCAAATGCCTTCTTGATTAAACACTGATTGATCAATTTATTATTTCATCTCAACTGCACGACAAGGCCCTATATCAAACGCAAGGATTATTATTATTAGATGTATTATTATTATTATCTTCGTTGCAATGAGCTCTGATATATTTGTGCCAGTTTGACCATAGGCCAATGTTGATCTGAGAGAGCTTCTTTCATGTTTACTCACTATTTCTCTATGACTATTTTATCGCTATCCCTCACAACGTGCTCCAGTATCTCCTCCCTGTAGACATCAAGATGACAGTGGTGTTATTCCAAAGGTCATTCTCTGATGGATCTTTAACAATGGAACAATCTATTGATGCCAACCACTGGCAGCCACCACCTGAGCGTTCGATTCCCTAAGAAGGTCAGATTCCCTTCACTCATTAACTGAGGAGTAGGAATCACTGAAAGTCAACCCAACTAAATTCTTCCAGTGCCACTTCCTCCACTCGGGACTCTGTCGCACTCACTCAACGAATAGTCCAGCTATTGGGCAATCATTTTGATGCCCCCACCCACCCGCCCTCCTTCCTAAAGGCAAACAGTCATCTGGAAATAGAATGACCAGCCCTTCTGTCCACACCAAGAGAGACTTTAAGCGCTTTGGGTCGTCTAGAAAAAGGACTATATCAAATGCAAGGATCATTATTGCTATTATTACTTGCACTGTAACTGCCTCGCTGAGCCAGGTTGTCAAATCTATATATAAGTAGCACAGGTGAAACGTCGGGATTCAAACAGTGACAATCTCTCCTGACCCCCTCGGGGAATCCGAACAAAATACCAACCAAACGATCTGCTTTCCTGAAACCCTGAGAGGGTGCATTCCGCAACTGGAATGTGGGTGTCACTAGCGCAGGAAGCAGACTGCACTATGACAGGTTTCGCCGCCTGCACCTAGTCTTTAACTCGTAGCTGCTGCTAATCCCGCTCCTCTTCTACTAACGCAAGGTAATTGGCGCAACATTAAGGGCTTTAATACACCACATGTCAACTCGTTCTTTGGGAGAGGAAACAAAACAGTCCACACTAATCTCCGGTCTTCAGGCTGGTTGTTGGGAATCAGGCATTATTTCCTGGTGAGCTGTAACCTCTGACTCCTGTTTATGGGATTGTAGCAGTCAGCGAAGGGGTGAAGTGTGTTTCCCGTCATGTGTGTCTTCCCCTGCCCTCTTGTGTCTATCTGACTCATGTCAGTGTAAGGGTGGAATAGAGCAAGCTCTCTCTCTATTGTGGCGGCTAAAGCTTTCACAACGTCACTCTCCATTTCATTTCATCATGGCAGAATGATTCATTTAGGAATGAAAATTTTTACATGTCAAAAACCTGCAGGCCTATTTTTTTTAAAAAAATTGTGGGGAGGGTTGTTGGTTTCAGGTGTGAAGATCATCCTAATTCCATTGCCATGCATCTCAAGGCACTTTACAAAATGTCACTGTTAATCGCAGTAATTGTGTGTCAACCCAAGGTAGCCAATTTGCACACACTTTTGTGGGCAAACAAGGTAGCCAATTTGCGCACAAATAAATAAATTGGTCATTTCAATCCACTACTGTGTGTGAGACACTGCTGTGCGCAATTGGCTGCCATGATTCGCCCACAAATATATACAGTCAATTCACTTTACAGTATATTCTGTGAAGCGCTTTGGGACGTCGATAAGATGTGAAAAGCGCTCTATCAAATGCAAGGATTATTATTATTATAAATGTTTCGCCCACACAGCACACAGTCAATTCACTTTACAGTATGTATTGTGAAGTGCTTTGAGATGTCTCAACAGTGTGATAATGTACTATATCAAATCCAAGCATTAGTATATTCTTCTTATAGACAACTATAAAGTGAGCGAGCAATTTTAGCTGGGGAATTGTCAACCAGGAGAGATAGAGCGAAACTCCCTTCTCAGAATAAATTTGTATTTATCGGGATAAATTAGTATTCTTTAACTCTGATTACTTTTTTTCTCAGGTTTCATGGAGAAAAAATTTAACAACTTGTATGTAACAATTTGCAAGTCACTGACCAGGATAAGTAACCAAATAAAGTTGAGTCCCATGGCAAAGCGGTTTGCAAGCGAGAGGCCCAGGTGGGCCGAACCCTTAGGCAAATATTCTTATTCCACATTCCTCCATTTACCGAGAGAAAGTAGAAATCTGGCTATTAGTCGATTTACGGGTTGTTTTCTGGGGGCAATAATCCCTAACAAAAAATTAAACATTTGGTCCCTCAATCCACAACATTGTGGGACACTGCTGTGCACAACTCACCCACAAGATACACATTCAATTCACTTTACAGTATATTCTGCCAAGTACTTTGAGACGTCTCAAATGACACGTTAAGCCGTTATATCAATCGCAAGTATTATTAGAATAAATATTTGTTATTCTCCCCGTTTCTGTTAATTCTCAAACTAAACATATCTCCATTGCTGGTGCTTTTCCTCCATGTGTGTCTTCTATATCTCACTCACACACACACACACACACACACACACAGAGGAGACTACAAATGCAAAAATGCAAAGAATAGGGGCAGTTCCCAGATTCCATTGAAGCTTCAAACAGAGGGGAAAACCAGCATTATACAGTATATTCTGTGAAGCGCTTTGAGACGCAGTCTGGAAGACATGAAGTGCGCTATATCAAATGCAAGGATTATTATTATTATTGCCTTGTGCCTGTGTGAGTGGCTGGCCACTAGGGCATTGACGGCTCCTCTCTCTCTCTCTCTAGTATCTTCTCTCTCTTCACCTCCTGGTTCACCCATCAACACGGCCATCGGGGGATTTTTTTTTTTTTTGGGGGGGGGGGGGCACTAAAATAAAATGCCCCCCTTCTCTCCCTCTCAGGGAAGGCACAGCCAAGCTCTACTCATTATCTGAGCAGAAATGACTCAGCTTGGGAGTTTAGAAGAATTATATTTCACCGAAAGAGCAGCGGATGGTCAAAATTCGCCATTTCAGTGTCAAATTCGTTCCCGAATGATTAACTGACTAATTTAACTGATTGTTGGTTAGTTTTCGTGGAGTGGGCGGCTGAACACGGGAGAGCTAAACGGCGGAGAATTCCCTATTAAATCATACAATTTCCCAAGCGCGACTCTGACAGGAATTGTGTTTTACAGAGAAATTATGCGCGGATTATCGAGAGTTCAAATATAACCCAACAGCTCGTTCGAAAATCTCCCTTATATTCCTTCTGTGAACGCCTCCCAGGTTGATGCGGAGGGAGGGGGGAGGGGGCGAGGGATTGATTGTTTTTAAATTAAGAAATTGCAAAGGTTTCACATCTGTTCGTTAGTCGTTCGTTAACTCTGATCGAAGCCAACCGTTTGCAGCTGAATGCTTAATGTTTGGTAGTTATTTTTCGTTCGTTTTGTTTTTTTTTAAAAAAGAGAATTGCGCAAACTGAACGATTCTGGCAATTTATATGAATTGTTTTTTGCTTAAACGAAAAGCGAGTATTAGGCGCTAATTTTGACCCCCGCACACACACACACACTATCCTGATACACCCCGCGATTCACAAGCCCTGCTTTGTGAGGTTTGGGAAATGTGTTGTTTAACGCAAGTCGCATTCTGGGAACAAGTGAACAGACAAGTGAATGGAATCTCTCGCCCTGACCTTTTAAACCAATGTGTGTAACCCCCCCCCCCCCCCCCTCCCTCTCGACCCCAGTAAAGTGTTTTAGCTGTTTCCCAGAGAGGGATTTCTTTTATTTCTCTCTATGAATTTAATTGCCATTTCCTGAGGATCTTTAACGCCGGGTTCGGGAGCTGGGAGCGGATTTTCGCGGTCTCCCTGGGCAGTTTATCGCACGGTTCGATAGGAACAAATTCCTTGTAGGATTTCCAAATGCATCAAACATCTATTCAGTTACACTCACACACAAGCCATTCGCTCACCCCACTCACCTACCCCAGGTGCTGTGTGTGTGTATGTTGAGGTGGGGGGTGGGGGAGAGAGATGTACAGGTAAACAGAAACTGCCATTATTTTGCGGTGTTTCTTCGTCTGAAGTGTGTAATGTGTAGAATTTGCAAACGATTTACCGGCTCGTGACTGGGGGGGAAAGGGGATTTTCCCCTGGAAACCGGTCACACGTTTTCAGGTGAAAAAAACTCCCACAACATAAATTACGCGTTATTTGCAGAGAGAATTATATATATATTTGGCTGACGAGGTGGGGGGGGGGGGGGGGGGGGGGGTGAAGAGAGAGGGGGATAAATACAATGAACTCGCCGATGCCAGGCGAAGGGAATGAGCCGAGATTCAAGCTGATATGATGTGGTCTATGAAAGACTAACTGGATGGGCAAAGTGGGTTCACCGAGTTTACCTGGGTGGGCAACACCTGAACCAATACCTTAAAACCAATAGAAATAGCTGGGAAGGAACCCCCCCACACACACTTCCCCCCCCCCCCCCTACATACACACTCCCCCCCA
>JAYJKW010000391.1:0-43462 GCA_035084275.1 Hydrolagus colliei
TCCTAAGATTTTCCCCTTTTTTAACTTAAATACAAGGACTAAAAACGCAAATAATCATTCTATCCCCTTAAATCTTTGTTCTACTTCTAAACCCCCAAAATCCTAACTTTAAAAACTAGAATACTTAACAAACTATCACATTTCCTTTAAAAAATAAATACCCCAAAATAACATTAACAAATTAAGTGCCTTTTTTAAATAACCAAAAACATCCTTTTATAACAAAAAATTTCCAAATATTTACTCTTCTTTTAACCTCTTCTCCAAGATATCCTAATTATAATATTAACCAGGCTCTTCCACATATATGCCCCTTTTTAACCCAAAAATCGCAAAATTACCCTTAAAAAATTTTACTTTTTACTCCTTTAACATAAAGCCCAACTCTTTACCCCTTAAAAATAAGACAGAAGATACTTTACCCCTTCTAAAATATTTTATAAAATATCCTAAGATTTTCCCCTTTTTTAACTTAAATACAAGGACTAAAAACGCAAATAATCATTCTATCCCCTTAAATCTTTGTTCCACTTCTAAACCCCCAAAATCCTAACTTTAAAAACTAGAAGACTTAACAAACTATCACATTTCCTTTAAAAAATAAATACCCCAAAATAACATTAACAAATTAAGTGCCTTTTTTAAATAACCAAAAACATCCTTTTATAACAAAAAATTTCCAAATATTTACTCTTCTTTTAACCTCTTCTCCAAGATATCCTAATTATAATATTAACCAGGCTCTTCCACATATATACCCCTTTTTAACCCAAAAATCGCAAAATTACCCTTAAAAAATTTTACTTTTTACTCCTTTAACATAAAGCCCAACTCTTTACCCCTTAAAAATAAGACAGAAGATACTTTACCCCTTCTAAAATATTTTATAAAATATCCTAAGATTTTCCCCTTTTTTAACTTAAATACAAGGACTAAAAACGCAAATAATCATTCTATCCCCTTAAATCTTTGTTCTACTTCTAAACCCCCAAAATCCTAACTTTAAAAACTAGAAGACTTAACAAACTATCACATTTCCTTTAAAAAATAAATACCCCAAAATAACATTAACAAATTAAGTGCCTTTTTTAAATAACCAAAAACATCCTTTTATAACAAAAAATTTCCAAATATTTACTCTTCTTTTAACCTCTTCTCCAAGATATCCTAATTATAATATTAACCAGGCTCTTCCACATATATACCCCTTTTTAACCCAAAAATCGCAAAATTACCCTTAAAAAATTTTACTTTTTACTCCTTTAACATAAAGCCCAACTCTTTACCCCTTAAAAATAAGACAGAAGATACTTTACCCCTTCTAAAATATTTTATAAAATATCCTAAGATTTTCCCCTTTTTTAACTTAAATACAAGGACTAAAAACGCAAATAATCATTCTATCCCCTTAAATCTTTGTTCTACTTCTAAACCCCCAAAATCCTAACTTTAAAAACTAGAATACTTAACAAACTATCACATTTCCTTTAAAAAATAAATACCCCAAAATAACATTAACAAATTAAGTGCCTTTTTTAAATAACCAAAAACATCCTTTTATAACAAAAAATTTCCAAATATTTACTCTTCTTTTAACCTCTTCTCCAAGATATCCTAATTATAATATTAACCAGGCTCTTCCACATATATGCCCCTTTTTAACCCAAAAATCGCAAAATTACCCTTAAAAAATTTTACTTTTTACTCCTTTAACATAAAGCCCAACTCTTTACCCCTTAAAAATAAGACAGAAGATACTTTACCCCTTCTAAAATATTTTATAAAATATCCTAAGATTTTCCCCTTTTTTAACTTAAATACAAGGACTAAAAACGCAAATAATCATTCTATCCCCTTAAATCTTTGTTCTACTTCTAAACCCCCAAAATCCTAACTTTAAAAACTAGAAGACTTAACAAACTATCACATTTCCTTTAAAAAAATAAATACCCCAAAATAACATTAACAAATTAAGTGCCTTTTTTAAATAACCAAAAACATCCTTTTATAACAAAAAATTTCCAAATATTTACTCTTCTTTTAACCTCTTCTCCAAGATATCCTAATTATAATATTAACCAGGCTTTTCCACATATATACCCCTTTTTAACCCAAAAATCGCAAAATTACCCTTAAAAATTTTACTTTTTACTCCTTTAACATAAAGCCCAACTCTTTACCCCTTAAAAATAAGACAGAAGATACTTTACCCCTTCTAAAATATTTTATAAAATATCCTAAGATTTTCCCCTTTTTTAACTTAAATACAAGGACTAAAAACGCAAATAATCATTCTATCCCCTTAAATCTTTGTTCTACTTCTAAACCCCCAAAATCCTAACTTAAAAACTAGAAAACTTAACAAACTATCACATTTCCTTTAAAAAATAAATACCCCAAAATAACATTAACAAATTAAGTGCCTTTTTTAAATAACCAAAAACATCCTTTTATAACAAAAAATTTCCAAATATTTACTCTTCTTTTAACCTCTTCTCCAAGATATCCTAATTATAATATTAACCAGGCTCTTCCACATATATACCCCTTTTTAACCCAAAAATCGCAAAATTACCCTTAAAAATTTTACTTTTTACTCCTTTAACATAAAGCCCAACTCTTTACCCCTTAAAAATAAGACAGAAGATACTTTACCCCTTCTAAAATATTTTATAAAATATCCTAAGATTTTCCCCTTTTTTAACTTAAATACAAGGACTAAAAACGCAAATAATCATTCTATCCCCTTAAATCTTTGTTCTACTTCTAAACCCCCAAAATCCTAACTTTAAAAACTAGAAGACTTAACAAACTATCACATTTCCTTTAAAAAATAAATACCCCAAAATAACATTAACAAATTAAGTGCCTTTTTTAAATAACCAAAAACATCCTTTTATAACAAAAAATTTCCAAATATTTACTCTTCTTTTAACCTCTTCTCCAAGATATCCTAATTATAATATTAACCAGGCTTTTCCACATATATACCCCTTTTTAACCCAAAAATCGCAAAATTACCCTTAAAAATTTTACTTTTTACTCCTTTAACATAAAGCCCAACTCTTTACCCCTTAAAAATAAGACAGAAGATACTTTACCCCTTCTAAAATATTTTATAAAATATCCTAAGATTTTCCCCTTTTTTAACTTAAATACAAGGACTAAAAACGCAAATAATCATTCTATCCCCTTAAATCTTTGTTCTACTTCTAAACCCCCAAAATCCTAACTTAAAAACTAGAAAACTTAACAAACTATCACATTTCCTTTAAAAAATAAATACCCCAAAATAACATTAACAAATTAAGTGCCTTTTTTAAATAACCAAAAACATCCTTTTATAACAAAAAATTTCCAAATATTTACTCTTCTTTTAACCTCTTCTCCAAGATATCCTAATTATAATATTAACCAGGCTCTTCCACATATATACCCCTTTTTAACCCAAAAATCGCAAAATTACCCTTAAAAATTTTACTTTTTACTCCTTTAACATAAAGCCCAACTCTTTACCCCTTAAAAATAAGACAGAAGATACTTTACCCCTTCTAAAATATTTTATAAAATATCCTAAGATTTTCCCCTTTTTTAACTTAAATACAAGGACTAAAAACGCAAATAATCATTCTATCCCCTTAAATCTTTGTTCTACTTCTAAACCCCCAAAATCCTAACTTTAAAAACTAGAAGACTTAACAAACTATCACATTTCCTTTAAAAAATAAATACCCCAAAATAACATTAACAAATTAAGTGCCTTTTTTAAATAACCAAAAACATCCTTTTATAACAAAAAATTTCCAAATATTTACTCTTCTTTTAACCTCTTCTCCAAGATATCCTAATTATAATATTAACCAGGCTTTTCCACATATATACCCCTTTTTAACCCAAAAATCGCAAAATTACCCTTAAAAATTTTACTTTTTACTCCTTTAACATAAAGCCCAACTCTTTACCCCTTAAAAATAAGACAGAAGATACTTTACCCCTTCTAAAATATTTTATAAAATATCCTAAGATTTTCCCCTTTTTTAACTTAAATACAAGGACTAAAAACGCAAATAATCATTCTATCCCCTTAAATCTTTGTTCTACTTCTAAACCCCCAAAATCCTAACTTAAAAACTAGAAAACTTAACAAACTATCACATTTCCTTTAAAAAATAAATACCCCAAAATAACATTAACAAATTAAATGCCTTTTTTAAATAACCAAAAACATCCTTTTATAACAAAAAATTTCCAAATATTTACTCTTCTTTTAACCTCTTCTCCAAGATATCCTAATATAATATTAACCAGGCTTTTCCACATATATACCTCTTTTTAACCCAAAAATCGCAAAATTACCCTTAAAAAATTTTACTTTTTACTCCTTTAACATAAAGCCCAACTCTTTACCCCTTAAAAATAAGACAGAAGATACTTTACCCCTTCTAAAATATTTTATAAAATATCCTAAGATTTTCCCCTTTTTTAACTTAAATACAAGGACTAAAAACGCAAATAATCATTCTATCCCCTTAAATCTTTGTTCTACTTCTAACCCCCCAAAATCCTAACTTTAAAAACTAGAAGACTTAACAAACTATCACATTTTCTTTAAAAAATAAATACCCCAAAATAACATTAACAAATTAAGTGCCTTTTTTAAATAACCAAAAACATCCTTTTATAACAAAAAAATTTCCAAATATTCACTCTTCTTTTAACCTCTTCTCCAAGACATCCTAATTATAATATTAACCAGGCTTTTCCACATATACGCCCCTTTTTAACCCAAAAATCGCAAAATTACCCTTAAAAATTTTACTTTTTACTCCTTTAACATAAAGCCCAACTCTTTACCCCTTAAAAATAAGACAGAAGATACTTTACCCCTTCTAAAATATTTTATAAAATATCCTAAGATTTTCCCCTTTTTTAACTTAAATACAAGGACTAAAAACGCAAATAATCATTCTATCCCCTTAAATCTTTGTTCTACTTCTAACCCCCCAAAATCCTAACTTTAAAAACTAGAAAACTTAACAAACTATCACATTTTCTTTAAAAAATAAATACCCCAAAATAACATTAACAAATTAAGTGCCCTTTTTAAATAACCAAAAACATCCTTTTATAACAAAAAAATTTCCAAATATTCACTCTTCTTTTAACCTCTTCTCCAAGACATCCTAATTATAATATTAACCAGGCTTTTCCACATATACACCCCTTTTTAACCCAAAAATCGCAAAATTACCCTTAAAAAATTTTACTTTTTACTCCTTTAACATAAAGCCCAACTCTTTACCCCTTAAAAATAAGACAGAAAACACTTTACCCCTTCTAAAATATTTTATAAAATATCCTAAGATTTTCCCCTTTTTTAACTTAAATACAAGGACTAAAAACGCAAATAATCATTCTATCCCCTTAAATCTTTGTTCTACTTCTAACCCCCCCAAAATCCTAACTTAAAAACTAGAAAACTTAACAAATTTATTACATTTTTTTTCCCCTTTTAAAAAACCCAAAAAACATTAATAAATTAAGTACATTTTTTAAATAACCAAAAACACCTTTTTTATAACGGAAATCTTAAAAAAAAACCTCTTCTTTTACCCTCTCCCCCTAAGCACCCTAATTATGACGTTAACCAGGCTCTTCCCCATATACCCCCCTTTTTTAGCCAAAAAATCGCAAAATTACCCTTAAAAAAAAAAAAAAAAAAAAATAATTTTTCACATTTTCACCTTTTTTTTCCCTTTTTTGGAAAGATTTCACGCCCTAGCCCTTAAAAATAGGGTAAAAATTTAAACTTTTTCTTTTTCCCACCCTTAAGCCCTAACAAAGCTATTAAACGTTTGTTACAAGATCTCGGTCTATCAAAAAATGCACCATTTTTACTTGACTTTTAGCTTAAAAACAAGGAAGGTTACAAAAATTGTCCCCTTTTTCCCTTAAATCCCTACCTTCAAAAATCATCATCGCCTCTCCCTAAGTTCCTAACTAAAAAACTCAATTTTGAGCAAAAAATCAAAAAAAAAACCCCCAAAACCCCCAAAATTGCAACAATAAATCCAGGTCTTTTTTAAGGCAAAAATTTTTATCTTTTCCGAAAATCAAAAAAAACACCTTTTTAAGCCCTCTCTCCTAGACACCGTAATAGAGCTCTTATAGTCTTCTCCCGTCTTAGCTCAAAAAAAAACCCTAAAAAAAGTCCCTAAAAAACACCCAAAATCGCCAAAAAGGCCTCACCTAACGCCTTAACTCCTGGGCTCCCTCGCCATTTTTCAAATGCAACACATCTCCTTTTACTCTCACCCCTGAGAAATAAGACAAAAAAACGCTCCAACCAGGCTCTTCCACCTGATTTTGCGCCACACACCCCCACGATTTAAGTTTAACAGCATAAATAGGGTTTTTCATTTTTACTCACTTCTTTTTTTACACAAAAGCAGGGACCTCCAAACTTACCGGAACTTTTTCTGCCACACAAAAAATTTTTGGGCCCTCATATTTATATTTGGCCCTGTTTTTAACCAGGCTCTTCCCCCCGTGTTTTTTAAACTTTCTCAACCCTCGATTTTCTAACTTTCATAACTAAGACCGCATTTAACTATCATTACAAAATATTATAAAAACCTAAGCCCTTTCCCCAACCCTCTCCCAAGGCTCCCCTTTAGGGACAGCCTTAAAATTATCAGAAAAGAAAGATTTAAACTTTCACCCTTGGCCCCCAAAGTCAAGATTATCATTAAACTACCTTCTGGTCTTCTGCCACTCGGTAAAAGTAGCTGGTTGACACACTATGCTTAATCAACATTAACCTATTCCATACATATTAGCATATAATATGCTTAATCAGCATTAACTGATATTCCCCATCTATATAACACACTATGATTAGTCCTCATATTACTATATACCCCATACCCCTAACATTACTGATATACTCCATAATACTATTACATACCCTATATCCATAACCCTCTATGCTTAATCAGCATTCACCGACTTTCCACATATGATTTAACCTCATATTTAGACTTTCCCCAGGGAACATCAAACTCCTAATAATAAAGAAATTGACATACCCCATACTTGCTTAACATACAGATATTAATTGAGCATAGTATTGATCCTTTTACCTCATTTTCCTCACCATCGTATAAGATTATCAATAACCTATGTGGGCTCCAAGAGATAACCAACCCTTGCGTATAAGGTTAACGGTAAACGGTTTGTAGGACGGTACTGAAGACTCCCCTCAAATTGCTTAAAATTGGCAACTGGTTAATGGTGTAAATTCATTCACTACTTTGCCCCGTCAAGATTTATTAGTAGGCAGTTAGTAATTTTTTTTTTTGGGGTATCTTGAAACATAATGACATGTACGCTTCGCATCCGCTCTGGCGATCAACACGCCTCACACAATTCCTCTGATGGCGCTACCCTCGACTTCTCCCTCTTAGTCTACCAAAGATTGGGTGTCCTACATGTTTGTAACCGAATGATACTTTTGCCTGTCCTCTATAGTCGCTATTTAAGATTACTATTTAGGAGGGGGTAACATTGAATTAAGAGATACATATTACTCCGCATTACTGAAGGGAGCAGGGATGGATGAATGAGTTAGTATGCATAACACTATTTACTACTATCGGCACTTTTTCGGACATTATTTCTTGAAAAAGCCCTTGATTTAATAACGCGCCGCGGGCCGGGCCGTTACTGAATAAAAAAAACTAATAGAACCTCATTAAAAACAATATTTGAGATTAAAACCCCCAATTCCCCTACCCAGGTATAAATTATTAAAATATTAAAATATTAAATTATTAAAATATTAAATTATTAAATTATTAAATTATTAAATTATTAAATTATTAAATTATTAAATTATTAAATTATTAAAATATTAAATTATTAAATTATTAAAATATTAAATTATTAAAATATTAAATAGATATATTAAATAGATATATAATCTATAATTAAATAAAGTAATAAAAATTTAAATTAATTCTCATAAAAATGATTTTTTTTAGATAAACCCCCCTACCCCCCTTAAGACAGCTACTAAATGTTAGAAAAAAAATACCCTAAATTAAATAGTATACTACGGGCCTAGCCACTATTGAAATAAAATTTTAAATTAAACCTCTCATAAAATGAATTTTTTGAGATAAACCCCCCTACCCCCCTTAAAGCAATACATCCAGACATATCTCGTTAAACCCCTAAACCGAGGTCCAAATTCTGCTTTTTTTTTTTGTAGCAAGTAAAAACGCGCGCTATACATTGTAACACGTTTTTTTAAAAAAACACACGTGTAGTTTAATGAAAGCATAGCACTGAAAATGCTAATATGAGAAGTAAAACGCTCCACGAGTACACAAGGTTTGGTCCTAGCCTCAGTATTATTTTCAACTAAACTTACACATGCAAGTTTCCGCACCCCAGTGAGGTTGCCCCTACTCATCCTTTAAGAAAACAGGGAGCGGGTATCAGGCACGCCCTCCGCAGCCCAAGACACCTTGCTTAGCCACGCCCCCAAGGGACTTCAGCAGTGATTAATATTAGATAATAAACGAAAGTTTGATCTAGTTAAGGTTTTTAGAGCCGGCCAACCTCGTGCCAGCCGCCGCGGTTATACGAGCGACCCAAATTAATGAGATAACGGCGTAAAGAGTGTATAAGAAAAACCTTGTACTTATTAAAGTTAAAATGGTGCTTAACTGTTATACGTACCCGCACAAATGAAAAAACAATTAAAAAAGAAACTTTATAAAAACAAGGCCTCTGAAAACACGATAGCTAAAAAACAAACTGGGATTAGATACCCCACTATGTTTAGCCCTAAACTTAGGTGTTTAATTACCTAAACACCCGCCAGAGAACTACAAGCGCCAGCTTTAAACCCAAAGGACTTGGCGGTGCCTTAGACCCCCCTAGAGGAGCCTGTTTGAGCCTGTTCTAGAACCGATAATCCCCGTTTAACCTCACCACCCCTTGCTATTTCAGCCTATATACCGCCGTCGTCAGCTTGCCCCATGAGGGGTAAACAGCAAGCACAAAGAATGAGACCTTCAAAACGTCAGGTCGAGGTGTAGCTTACGAGGTGGGAAGAAATGTGCTACATTTTCTACTAAGATAAACAGATAAGTAATGAAATTAAATTTGAAGTTGGATTTAGCAGTAAGATATAAATAGTAAATTAATCTGAAAATGGCTCTGAGGCGCGCACACACCGCCCGTCACTCTCCTCACCAAAATAATTAAATATATAATAAAAGAGCTAAACAAGAGGAGGCAAGTCGTAACATGGTAAGCGTACTGGAAAGTGCGCTTGGAATCAAAATGTAGCTAAAAAGGACAGCACCTCCCTTACACAGAGGAAATATCCATGCAAATCGGATCATTTTGAACTTTATAGTTAACCCAATGTAACTCGTTAGTTAGAATTAAACCTAAATGATTAAATTGAATTAACCAAAACATTTATTATTCTTAGTATAGGCGATAGAAAAGAAAAATTGGAGTTATAAACTTAGTACCGCAAGGGAAAACTGAAAGAGAAATGAAAAAATTCATTAAAGTAGTTAAAAGCAGAGATTACACCTCGTACCTTTTGCATCATGGTCTAGCTAGTCAAACCAGACAAAGCGCACTTTAGCCTGCCCCCCCGAAACTAAACGAGCTACTTCAAGACAGCACATACGTGCCAACCCTTCTCTGTGGCAAAAGAGTGGGAAGATCTTCAAGTAGAGGTGACAGACCTACCGAGTTTAGTGATAGCTGGTTAGTTAGGAAAAGAATTTTAGTTCTACGTTAATCTCTCTTACACTCCTATTTAAACTATTACTACAAAGAACAAGAAGAAATTAATAGCTATTCAAAAGAGGTACAACTCTTTTGAAAAAGGATACAACCTTAACAAAGTCGGATAAAGATTATATTAAATAAGGAATTTATTCTTGTGGGCCTAAAAGCAGCCATCTTAATAGAAAGCGTTATAGCTCTAATAAAATATAAACCTATTATACAAATAAACAATCACAATCCCCTTTTATTACTAACTTATTTTATTTAGTTTAAAAGAATTTATGCTAGAATGAGTAACAAGAAAGAGAATTTCTCCTTTTACAAGTGTATGTCAGAAAGAACAAATCACTGACAATTAACGACCCCAGACTGAGGGAATTATTTACCCCCAGAATAAACGAGAAAAACAAATAAATATACATCGTTAACCCTACACAGGAGTAAAATAAGGAAAGATTAAAAAAGAAGGAAGGAACTCGGCAAACATAAATTCCGCCTGTTTACCAAAAACATCGCCTCCTGGAACCCCAGTATAGGAGGTCCCGCCTGCCCTGTGACATTAGTTTAACGGCCGCGGTATCCTGACCGTGCGAAGGTAGCGTAATCACTTGTCTTTTAAATGAAGACCTGTATGAAAGGCATCACGAGATTTTACCTGTCTCCCTTCTTCAATCAGTGAAATTGATCTCCCCGTGCAGAAGCGGGCATAAAGACATAAGACGAGAAGACCCTATGGAGCTTTAAATAATATATTAATAAAATGAATTTACAACCCTCAGGGGAAAAGAAATGGACTTAGCATAATAAAATTATTTTTGGTTGGGGCAACCACGGGGTATAACACAACCCCCATATCGATTGGGCAGAAATGCCTAAAAAATAGAACGACAGTTCTGTTTAATAAAATATTTAACGAGCAACGATCCAGATATATCTGATTAATGAACCAAGTTACCCTAGGGATAACAGCGCAATCCTTTTCCAGAGTCCCTATCGACGAAAGGGTTTACGACCTCGATGTTGGATCAGGACATCCTAATGGTGCAACCGCTATTAAGGGTTCGTTTGTTCAACGATTAATAGTCCTACGTGATCTGAGTTCAGACCGGAGAAATCCAGGTCAGTTTCTATCTATGCAGCCGTTTCTCCCAGTACGAAAGGACCGGAAAAACAGAGCCTCTGTTTTAAACACGCTCTATCTTAACCCTCTGTTACCAACTAAAAAGGATAATAAGAGGCACCCCCTTACCCAAAAAAAGGGTATTATTAAGGTGGCAGAGCCAGGTAATTGCAAAAGCCCTAAACTCTTTATATCAGAGGTTCAAATCCTCTCCTTAATAATGTTACAGACAATTTTACCTATTATTAACATCTTTATAACGATTATCCCAGTTCTTCTAGCTGTCGCCTTTCTTACACTTGTCGAACGAAAAGTATTAGGATATATACAACACCGAAAAGGCCCCAATGTTGTAGGCCCATATGGTCTTCTTCAACCTCTAGCAGACGGCTTAAAACTATTTATTAAAGAACCAATCCGCCCATCAACCTCCTCCTCCTTTATATTTATATTAGCCCCAACCATAGCCCTAACCCTAGCCCTAGTAATATGAATACCTCTTCCTTTACCTTACTCCCTCTTAGATATTAATTTAACAATTTTATTCCTATTATCAATTTCAAGCTTAACAGTCTATTCTATCCTAGCCTCTGGCTGAGCCTCAAATTCTAAATATGCCTTAATAGGGGCTCTACGAGCAGTTGCCCAAACTATCTCCTATGAAGTAAGTCTCGGCCTAATTTTATTGTGTTTAATTATCCTCACAGGTAGTTACTCTCTCTTATCATTTAGTATTACACAAGAAAGTATTTGACTCCTTATCCCAGAATGACCCTTAGCCGCAATATGATATGTTTCTACCCTAGCTGAGACTAACCGGGCCCCCTTTGACCTCACGGAGGGAGAATCAGAGTTAGTATCCGGCTTTAATGTAGAATATGCGGGAGGACCTTTTGCCCTTCTTTTTCTAGCAGAATACGCCAATATCCTAATAATAAATACTCTCTCTGCTATTTTATTTCTAGGAGCCCTGCATAATCCCTTAATACCAGAACTCACTACTATTAATCTTATATTAAAAGCAACTATCTTATCCCTGATTTTTCTATGAGTGCGAGCCTCCTACCCTCGTTTTCGTTACGACCAATTAATACACCTTATTTGAAAAAACTTTTTACCTCTTTCTTTAGCCCTAATTCTATGACATATCTCATTACCCATGGCCATAGCAAGTATTCCCCCTTCCATTTAATATAAGGATATGTGCCTGAATTCAAGGACTACTTTGATAGAGTAGAAAATAGAGGTTAAAATCCTCTCATTTCCTTAGAAAAATAGGATTCGAACCTACACAAAAGAGATCAAAACTCGTTATGCTTCCATTACATCAAATTCTAAGTAGAGTCAGCTAATTAAGCTTTTGGGCCCATACCCCAAATACGTTGGTTAAAATCCTTCCTCCACTAATGAACCCTTTAACTTTATCCATATTTATCTTAAGCCTAGGACTAGGAACAACAGTCACATTCTCAAGCTCTCACTGATTACTTGCCTGAATGGGACTAGAAATTAATACTATTGCTATCACCCCCTTAATAATTAAACAACAACACCCCCGAGCCGTAGAAGCCACAACAAAATATTTCCTCACACAAGCAACAGCCTCCGCATTACTTTTATTTGCAAGTACTACAAATGCCTGAATAACAGGACAATGAAGTATTCTAGAAATGGAAAATACACCTGCAATTACATTAGTGACTCTTGCCCTAGCCCTAAAATTAGGTCTTGCTCCTATACATTTCTGACTCCCAGAAGTACTTCAAGGCCTTGATTTGAAAACAGGACTAATTCTATCTACTTGACAAAAACTTGCCCCCTTCATTATTTTAATCCAAATTTCCCCAGCATTAAACCCCCATATCATAATTACACTAGCTCTTCTCTCCACCTTAATTGGAGGATGGGGGGGTTTAAACCAAACACAACTACGAAAGATCCTAGCCTACTCCTCAATCGCACACTTAGGATGAATAACAGCTATTATTCACTACTCCCCCAACATTGCCATCCTCAATCTATTAGTATATTTAATTATTACTTCTACAATCTTTTTACTATTTAATTTACTTAACTCAACAACAATCAACTCTATCTCAGTAATAACAACAAAAAATACTATAATTACCCCTATTATTCTACTAACTCTTCTTTCCTTAGGAGGCCTACCACCCCTTACAGGTTTTGTACCAAAATGACTAATCCTTCAAGAACTAGTTTATCAAAAATTATTTATTATCGCCACAATTATAGCCCTCTCTACTTTATTAAGCCTATTTTTCTATCTGCGCTTAACCTATGCCATTACCCTAACAATGACCCCAAATACAATAAATATAATATCTTCCTGAATAACAAAAAATAACCAAAAAATAATTCTTCCTATCACCATCCCTTTAGCTACAATAGTCCTTCCCCTTACCCCTTTATTTTTTTATATCCTACAATAGAGATTTAAGTTAAATAAACTAAAAGCCTTCAAAGCTTTTTATAGAAGTTCAACTCTTCTAATTTCTGTTAAGATCTATAAGACTCTATCTTATATATTATGAATGCAACTCAAACACTTTAATTAAGCTAAGATCTCTCTAGGTGAGTAAGCATCGATCTTACAAACTCTTAATTAACAGTTAAGTATTCAAACCACCGAACATCCACCTATTAAGCCCTTCCTCTTTCGTCTTTTAATGACGAGGCGAAGGGCTTTTAAAGCCCTGGAAGGTCCTCCCTTCATTCCTGGAGTTGCAATCCAATGTGAATTTCACTACAAGGCTTGGTAAGAAGAGGCATTACCCTCTGTAAATGGATTTACAATCCACTACTTAAACTCAGCCATCTTACCTGTGACCATCAATCGATGACTCTTTTCAACTAATCATAAAGATATCGGCACCCTTTACCTCCTTTTTGGTGCTTGAGCAGGTATAGTAGGAACTGCCCTAAGCCTATTAATTCGCGCTGAATTAAATCAACCCGGAGCTCTAATAGGGGATGATCAAATTTATAATGTTATCGTTACTGCCCATGCTTTTGTTATAATCTTCTTCATAGTTATACCCATTATGATCGGAGGTTTTGGTAACTGACTTGTACCTTTAATAATTGGAGCGCCAGATATAGCATTTCCCCGAATAAATAATATAAGTTTTTGACTCCTCCCTCCCTCTTTCTTACTTCTTTTAGCCTCTGCAGGAGTAGAGGCAGGAGCTGGAACTGGATGAACTGTCTACCCCCCTTTAGCAGGCAACCTAGCACATGCAGGAGCATCTGTAGACCTGACTATCTTCTCTCTCCACCTAGCTGGTATCTCTTCAATTCTAGCCTCCATTAACTTTATTACTACAATTATTAATATAAAACCTCCCTCTATTACCCAATATCAAACCCCTTTATTTGTATGATCTATTTTAATTACTACAATCCTTCTATTATTATCTTTACCAGTTTTAGCAGCCGGTATTACAATATTACTTACAGACCGAAACCTAAATACAACATTCTTTGACCCAGCAGGAGGAGGAGACCCTATTTTATATCAACACTTGTTCTGATTTTTTGGTCACCCCGAAGTGTATATCCTAATCCTTCCAGGATTCGGTATAATCTCCCATATCGTAACCTATTATTCTGGCAAAAAAGAACCCTTTGGCTATATAGGAATAGTATGAGCCATAATAGCAATTGGTCTACTAGGTTTTATTGTTTGAGCCCATCATATATTTACAGTAGGGATAGATGTAGACACCCGAGCCTACTTTACTTCCGCTACTATAATTATTGCTATTCCTACAGGTGTAAAAGTATTTAGCTGATTAGCCACGCTACATGGAGGGACAATTAAGTGAGATACCCCTATATTATGGGCTTTAGGTTTTATCTTTCTTTTTACCGTAGGAGGACTTACAGGAATTGTACTAGCTAATTCTTCCCTAGATATTGTCCTTCATGATACCTATTACGTTGTAGCTCATTTTCACTATGTCCTATCAATAGGAGCTGTATTTGCTATTATAGCAGGATTAGTACACTGATTCCCTCTTTTTACTGGATTTACCCTTCATGAAACATGATCCAAAATTCACTTTGGCCTAATATTCTTAGGAGTTAACCTCACATTCTTTCCCCAACACTTTCTTGGCCTTGCAGGTATACCCCGACGCTATTCTGATTACCCAGACGCATATACCCTCTGAAACACTGTTTCTTCTATCGGTTCCCTAATCTCATTATTAGCAGTTATTCTCTTCCTATTCATCCTCTGAGAAGCTTTTGCCTCTAAACGAATTCTTTCCCATGTCATAATAACCTCAACAAATGTTGAATGACTTCATGGCTGCCCCCCTCCCCACCACACATTTGAAGAGCCAGCCTTTGTTTTAATTAAAACAAACAAGAAAGGAAGGAATTGAACCCCCATTTTTTAGTTTCAAGCTAAAAACATAAACCACTCTGTCACTCTCTTAATAATATGAAGTACTAGTAAAACTATTACAATATCTTGTCAAGATATAATTACGAGTTAAACCCCCGTGTATTTTAAATGGCACACCCCTCCCAATTAGGTTTTCAAGACGCAGCATCACCCGTAATAGAAGAACTCTTACATTTTCATGACCATACCCTAATAATCGTATTCTTAATTAGTACCCTAGTACTCTATATTATTACAGTAATAGTAACTACAAAACTTACAAATAAATTTATCTTAGATTCTCAAGGAATTGAAATTATCTGAACAATTCTTCCTGCTATTATTTTAATCTCAATTGCCCTTCCTTCTCTACGCATCCTTTACCTAATAGATGAGATTATCAACCCACACCTCACAATTAAAGCAATTGGACACCAATGATACTGAAGTTACGAATATACAGATTATGAAAATCTAGAATTTGATTCTTATATAATTCAAACACAAGATCTAACTCCTGGTCAATTCCGTCTACTAGAAACAGATCATCGCATAGTTATTCCCATAGAAGCCCCCATCCGCATTTTAGTTTCCGCAGACGACGTCCTCCACTCATGAACTGTACCTGCCTTAGGGGTAAAAATAGATGCTGTACCAGGACGCCTTAATCAAACAGCCTTTCTTGTAACTCGTCCTGGTGTTTATTACGGCCAATGTTCAGAAATCTGCGGGGCTAATCACAGTTTTATACCAATTGTAGTAGAAGCCGTTCCTCTTCAACACTTCGAAAACTGATCTCTCTTAACATTAGAAGAAAGCTCATTAAGAAGCTAAAAGATATAAGCGTTAGCCTTTTAAGCTAAAAATAGGTGTTTTCTAACCACCCTTAATGAATGCCTCAATTAAACCCACACCCATGATTTTTAATCCTTTTATTTACATGAGCCATTTTTTTAACCATTATTCCTAATAAAATTAATAAACACACCTTCACTAACAAACCAACAATTAATCTTATCATACCCAAAACAAATAACTGACACTGACCATGAACATAAGCTTTTTTGATCAATTTATAAGCCCCTCTTTAATAAATATTCCCCTCCTAGCTTTAGCCCTCACCCTCCCTTGATTTCTCTTCCCCTCCCTCACAAACCGATGACTAAATAATCGTTTTATTACTCTACAAACTTGATTTATAAGCCAGTTCACTAATCAACTTCTTTCACCAATTAATCCTAAAGTACATAAATGAGCAATAATTTTTTGTTCCTTAATACTTATATTAATAACTTTAAATCTCCTAGGATTATTACCTTATACATTTACACCCACAACTCAATTATCCTTAAATTTAGGACTAGCAGTCCCCCTCTGACTAGCAACGGTTCTACTAGGAATACTTAATCAACCTACTTTGTCCCTTGGTCATCTCTTACCAGAAGGTACCCCAACCCCTCTTATTCCTATATTAATTATTATCGAAACTATTAGTCTCATGATTCGCCCAATTGCCCTCGCAGTCCGACTAACAGCTAACCTGACAGCAGGTCATCTCTTAATACAACTCATTGCTACCGCAGCCTTCGTATTAATAAATACAATACCCATAGTAGCCTTATTAACTTCCATCGTCTTATTCCTACTTACACTTCTTGAAGTAGCGGTTGCTCTCATTCAAGCATATGTGTTCGTCCTTCTCCTAAGTCTTTACCTACAAGAAAACACCTAATGGCACACCAAGCACACCCTTATCATATAGTAGATCAAAGCCCTTGACCTCTAACAGGAGCAATTGCAGCCTTATTAATAACATCAGGTTTAGCCATCTGATTTCATTATAACTCTTTTATTTTACTCTCAATTGGTCTCCTTCTTCTAACTATGACTGTTTTTCAATGATGACGAGATGTGATTCGAGAAAGTACTTTCCAAGGACACCATACACCTCCAGTCCAAAAAGGGTTACGCTGAGGAATAATTCTTTTTATCACATCAGAAGTTCTATTTTTCCTAGGCTTCTTCTGAGCTTTCTACCATTCAAGCCTAGCTCCTACCCCTGAATTAGGGAACTGCTGACCCCCCACAGGCATCTCTCCTCTCAACCCCTTCGAAGTGCCCCTCCTTAATACCGCTATTTTATTAGCCTCAGGTGTAACAATTACATGAGCCCACCACAGTTTGATAGAAGGCTCTCGAAAAGAGATGACACAAGCTCTCACTTTAACAGTAATTTTAGGCGTATACTTCACTCTACTTCAAGCAATAGAATATTATGAGGCCCCCTTTACAATTTCTGACGGAATTTACGGATCAACCTTCTTTGTAACAACAGGCTTTCACGGACTACATGTTATTATCGGCACCACCTTCCTTATAGTTTGTTTAATCCGCCAAATTCAATATCACTTTACCTCATTACACCATTTTGGCTTTGAAGCCGCAGCCTGATACTGACACTTCGTAGATGTGGTATGACTTTTTCTCTATGTATCAATCTATTGATGAGGCTCTTAGATCTTTCTAGTATAAGTATTACAAATGACTTCCAATCATTAAAATTTGGTTTAAACCCAAGGAAAGATAATGAATTTAATTATCCTAGTTTTTACCACATGCTTCCTACTATCCTTAATCCTAACTACTATTGCCTTTTGAATTCCTCAATTTAAACCAGACGGAGAAAAACTCTCCCCCTATGAATGCGGTTTTGATCCCCTAGGCTCTGCCCGTCTACCTTTTTCCCTTCGTTTCTTCTTAGTAGCAATTTTATTTCTCCTATTCGACTTAGAAATTGCCCTATTACTCCCTATCCCTTGAAGTAACCAACTATCTTCCCCTATATTAACTCTTACTGCAGCCCTACTCATTATTATTCTTCTTACTATCGGCCTCATCTATGAATGACTCCAAGGGGGTTTAGAATGAGCAGAATGGGTATTTAATCTAAAAAAGAATACTGATTTCGACTCAGTAAATCGTAATTAAAACTTACGAATACCTTATGTCACCCCTACATTTTACAATCTCTTCAGCCTTTACATTAAGTTTTTTCGGCCTAACAATCCACCGAACCTACCTCCTATCCGCACTCCTTTGCCTAGAAGCCATGATATTAACTCTATATATAGCCCTAGCTTTATGATCTGTCCAAAACAGCTCTTCCAACTACTTAATAAGCCCTCTAATTTTATTAGCTTTCTCAGCATGTGAAGCATGTACAGGGCTAGCCCTATTAGTCGCTACTACCCGCACACATGGGAACAATTACCTACAAAACCTAAATCTTCTACAATGCTAAAAATTCTTCTTCCCTCTCTCTTCCTTATCTTTTTCACTTGACTTACCCCAAAAAAAGGGTTATGAATAATAACAACCTCTTATTCTTTCCTTATTGCATCCCTCTCTTTAATCTGATTTAAATGAGATAACGAAACAAGCTGATCTTTTACTAATAATCTTTTAGGAATTGACCCTTTATCCTCCCCTTTAATGATTCTAACCTGCTGATTATTACCTTTAATAGTAATAGCCAGTCAAAATCACTTAAAAGCAGAACCAATTAACCGCCAACGATTATATATTACTCTACTTATCACCTTACAACTTTCTTTAATCATAGCTTTTAGCTCTATAGAATTAATCCTATTTTATATTATATTTGAGACTACTCTTATTCCAACACTAATTCTCATTACCCGATGAGGTAATCAAAAAGAACGCCTTAATGCAGGGATCTATTTCCTATTTTATACTTTAACAGGGTCTCTTCCTCTTCTTATTGCTCTCCTCACAATACAAAATTTTACACTCTCTCTATCATTAACCCTATTAGCATTCTCACAAAATCACACAAATGAATGAGCTAATATTTTATGATGAACCGCCTGCCTTATTGCCTTCTTAGTAAAAATACCTTTATACGGAGTTCATCTCTGACTCCCTAAAGCCCATGTAGAAGCCCCCATCGCTGGCTCTATGATCTTAGCAGCCATCCTCCTAAAACTAGGAGGCTATGGTATAATACGTATTATTGTTGTTCTCGACCCTTTAACTAAAGACTACGCCTACCCTTTTATTATCCTTTCTCTATGAGGCGTAGTAATAGCCGGCTCTATTTGTCTACGCCAAACAGACCTAAAGTCCTTAATTGCTTACTCCTCTGTAAGTCATATAGGACTAGTAACTGCAGCAATTCTTATCCAAACACCATGAAGCTTTATAGGAGCTATAGCATTAATAATTTCCCATGGACTAATCTCATCTGCTCTATTCTGTTTAGCTAATACAAACTATGAACGAATCTATAGCCGTACACTTATTCTAGCTCGGGGCATCCAAACAATTCTCCCCTTAATAGCAACCTGATGATTCCTAACAAATCTAGCTAACCTCGCCCTTCCTCCTTCTATTAATCTTATAGGCGAGTTAATAATCATAACCTCCTTATTCTCTTGATCTATATGAACATTAATTTTAACAGGTTTTGGCACCCTAATCACAGTTTGTTATTCCTTATACATATTCTTAATAACACAACGAAGTTCCACCCCTACCCATTTAACCGCTATAACCCCCACACATACACGAGAACATCTAATAATTACCCTACACCTTATTCCTTCTGCCCTTCTAATCCTTACCCCTAACCTAATCTTAGGGTGAACCTATAAGTATAGTTTAAATAAAACAATAAATTGTGGTTTTATAAATAAGAGTTAAAATCTCTTTACCTATCGAATAAGACGAGGAAGTACAAAGAACTGCTAATTCTTGAATCCATAGCTCAATTCTATGGCTTAATCAACTTCTAAAAGATAATAGTCATCTATTGGTCTTAGGAACCAAAAATTCTTGGTGCAACCCCAAGTAGAAGTAATGAATAATATCTTCAACTTAACCTACTTTATAATTTTACTCATTCTCTTCTACCCCTTAATTCTGCCTCTCTCTCAAAAAGTTTTTGATAAAAATATAGAGGATCACACCAAGTGAGCTATTAAATTAAGCTTCTTTATTAGTTTAATCCCCCTTACTCTATTTATTGATCAAGGAATTCAGACCATTATCACAAACATCTCATGAATTACCCTTCCCCTATTTAACGTAAATCTTAGTTTTAAATTCGATATATATTCAATTATATTTACATCCGTAGCTCTTTACGTCACATGATCTATTCTAGAATTTACATCCTGATATATATCTTCAGACCCCCATATCCACCGTTTTTTCAAATATCTACTTCTATTCCTAATTACAATAATTCTCCTAGTTACCGCTAACAATATATTTCAACTTTTCATCGGATGGGAGGGAGTGGGCATCATATCTTTTCTCCTTATCGGCTGATGATATGGTCGAACTGATGCTAATACGGCGGCATTACAAGCAGTAATTTATAACCGCATCGGGGATATTGGACTTATCCTTGCAATAGTGTGATTAGCTACAAACCTCAACTCCTGAGAAATAAACCAATTCATATTATTATCAAAAGATCTTGACTTAACAATTCCCCTCCTTGGACTAATCCTAGCAGCAACAGGAAAATCTGCCCAATTTGGACTTCATCCCTGACTTCCCTCAGCCATAGAAGGCCCTACCCCTGTTTCAGCCCTTCTTCACTCAAGTACAATAGTAGTCGCAGGTATTTTTCTTTTAATTCGCCTAAACCCTTTATTTCAAAATAATAAAGAAATCTTAACTGTATGTTTATGCTTAGGAGCACTCACAACCCTATTTACAGCAACCTGTGCCCTCACCCAAAATGATATCAAAAAAATTATTGCCTTCTCTACCTCTAGCCAACTAGGCTTAATAATAGTAACTATCGGCCTCAACCAACCTTACCTAGCTTTTCTACATGTTTGTACCCACGCTTTCTTCAAAGCTATACTATTTTTATGCTCAGGCTCAATCATCCATAGTTTAAATAATGAGCAAGATATCCGTAAAATAGGGGGTCTAAATAATATCTTGCCCTTCACCTCTTCTTGTATGATATTAGGTAGTCTTGCTCTCACAGGCATACCCTTTCTATCTGGTTTCTTTTCTAAAGATGCAATCATCGAAGCCCTTAATACCTCTTACCTAAACGCCTGAGCCCTCATCCTAACCTTAATTGCAACCTCATTCACTGCTATCTATAGCCTCCGACTAATCACCTTTACAATAATAGGATACCCCCGTTTTCCTTCTATCTCACCTATTAATGAAAATCATAAACTACTTAAAAACCCCATTAAACGCTTAGCCTACGGAAGCATCCTCGCAGGCTTTATTATTACCTCAAATATCCCCCATAATAAAAATTTAATTATAACAATACCCCTACTAATAAAAATTATAGCTTTACTAGTTACAATCGCAGGACTTATTCTAGCATTAGAACTTGCTAACCTAACAACAAAACAACTCAAAATCCTTCCAAACATAAAAATATATAACTTCTCCAACATACTCGGCTACTTCCCCCCTATCATCCACCGCCTTTTACCAAAAATCAACTTGAAATGAGGACAAACAATTGCCACCCATACTATAGACCTAACCTGATATGAAAAAACAGGACCAAAACTAATAGAACTAAACCAAAAAATTATTAAAATTATCCACACTCCTCAAAAAGGAATAATTAAAACCTACCTAACTCTCTCCCTTCTACCGATTATCACCTTACTTGTACTTTTTAGCCTATTTTTAAACCACTCGTAATGCCCCTCGACTAATACCCCGAATTAATTCTAAAACTACAAAGAGAGTTAAAAGAAGAACTCACCCTGCTAAAATTAATAATAAAACACCACTAGAGTATATTAAAGAGGACCCAATCAAATCTCCCCGTCATAGACTTAAACCACTAAACTCATCTATTCCAAACCAATTCATTATACTTCATCCCTTACAAAAATATACTGCCGCAATACTGACCCCTAGTGTATATATAAGAACATTAATCGAAATAGACCAATCTCATCAGCTCTCAGGATAAGGCTCCGCTGTTAAAGCAGCAGAATACACAAAAACAACTAACATACCTCCTAAATAAATTAAAAATAAAACTAAAGATAAAAAAGAAACACCATGACTAGCTAATAATCCACAACCCACAGCAGCTGATACAACCAACCCAAACGCAGCAAAATAAGGAGCAGGATTTGATGCTACTGCCACTAGCCCTATAATAAAACATATAAGTATTAAAATTACAAAATAAATCATTATTTTTATCTGGATTTTAACCAGAACTAATGATCTGAAAAATCACCGTTGTTAATTCAACTATAAAAACTTATGACCCAAAACCTACGAAAATCCCACCCTCTCTTAAAAGCTATAAACAATGTACTAATTGATCTTCCCGCCCCCTCTAATATTTCTACCTGATGAAATTTCGGCTCCCTTCTAGGCCTCTGTCTTATTATACAAATTATTACAGGTTTATTCCTAGCAATACACTATACCGCAGACATCTCAACAGCCTTCTCCTCAGTCATCCATATCTGTCGGGATGTAAACTATGGCTGACTTATACGGAATATTCACGCCAATGGAGCTTCCTTATTCTTTATTTGCCTTTACCTTCATGTCGGACGAGGTATCTATTACGGCTCCTACTTATTTAAAGAATTATGAAATGTAGGAGTTGTTTTACTTATCCTCGTAATAATAACAGCCTTCGTCGGCTATGTCCTCCCATGAGGTCAGATATCCTTTTGAGGAGCTACTGTAATTACTAATCTACTATCCGCTGTCCCCTTCATCGGACAGACCCTAGTACAATGAATCTGAGGAGGATTTTCAATTGATAACGCTACCCTAACTCGATTTTTTGCTTTCCACTTTATCCTTCCTTTTATTATTACAGCTATAACTATCATCCATGTCATTTTTCTTCACGAAACAGGCTCAAATAATCCCACAGGACTTAATTCTGACTCGGACAAGATCTCCTTCCACCCCTACTTTATTTATAAAGATGCCTTAGGGTTTTCATTTTTAATTATTCTATTAACGACTATTGCATTGTTCACCCCCAATCTTTTAGGGGATCCCGAAAACTTCACCCCGGCCAACCCCCTAATCACACCCCCTCATATTAAACCAGAATGATATTTCCTATTCGCCTACACTATCCTCCGCTCTATCCCTAATAAACTGGGAGGAGTACTTGCTCTAATATTCTCTCTATTAGTACTTCTCTTTCTACCTTTTCTACATACCTCTAAACAACGAACAAATATATTCCGTCCCTTAACACAACTTCTCTTTTGACTAATAGTTTCTAATATACTTGTTCTCACCTGAATCGGAGGACAACCCGTAGAAAGCCCTTTTACCCTCATCGGACAGATTTCCTCAATTCTTTATTTCAGTCTATTTCTTATCATCCTTCCCCTAGCAGGATGGCTGGAGAATAAAATACTTAATTGAAATTGTCATAGTAGCTTAAACTAAAGCACTGGTTTTGTAAACCAAAGATTGAAGGCTAAGACCCTTCCTAAGACATTCTTTTACCCCCCCCCAAAATCCTAACTTTAAAAACTAGAAGACTTAACAAACTATCACATTTCCTTTAAAAAAATAAATACCCCAAAATAACATTAACAAATTAAGTGCCTTTTTTAAATAACCAAAAACATCCTTTTATAACAAAAAATTTCCAAATATTTACTCTTCTTTTAACCTCTTCTCCAAGATATCCTAATTATAATATTAACCAGGCTTTTCCACATATATACCCCTTTTTAACCCAAAAATCGCAAAATTACCCTTAAAAATTTTACTTTTTACTCCTTTAACATAAAGCCCAACTCTTTACCCCTTAAAAATAAGACAGAAGATACTTTACCCCTTCTAAAATATTTTATAAAATATCCTAAGATTTTCCCCTTTTTTAACTTAAATACAAGGACTAAAAACGCAAATAATCATTCTATCCCCTTAAATCTTTGTTCTACTTCTAAACCCCCAAAATCCTAACTTTAAAAACTAGAATACTTAACAAACTATCACATTTCCTTTAAAAAATAAATACCCCAAAATAACATTAACAAATTAAGTGCCTTTTTTAAATAACCAAAAACATCCTTTTATAACAAAAAATTTCCAAATATTTACTCTTCTTTTAACCTCTTCTCCAAGATATCCTAATTATAATATTAACCAGGCTCTTCCACATATATGCCCCTTTTTAACCCAAAAATCGCAAAATTACCCTTAAAAAATTTTACTTTTTACTCCTTTAACATAAAGCCCAACTCTTTACCCCTTAAAAATAAGACAGAAGATACTTTACCCCTTCTAAAATATTTTATAAAATATCCTAAGATTTTCCCCTTTTTTAACTTAAATACAAGGACTAAAAACGCAAATAATCATTCTATCCCCTTAAATCTTTGTTCCACTTCTAAACCCCCAAAATCCTAACTTTAAAAACTAGAAGACTTAACAAACTATCACATTTCCTTTAAAAAATAAATACCCCAAAATAACATTAACAAATTAAGTGCCTTTTTTAAATAACCAAAAACATCCTTTTATAACAAAAAATTTCCAAATATTTACTCTTCTTTTAACCTCTTCTCCAAGATATCCTAATTATAATATTAACCAGGCTCTTCCACATATATACCCCTTTTTAACCCAAAAATCGCAAAATTACCCTTAAAAAATTTTACTTTTTACTCCTTTAACATAAAGCCCAACTCTTTACCCCTTAAAAATAAGACAGAAGATACTTTACCCCTTCTAAAATATTTTATAAAATATCCTAAGATTTTCCCCTTTTTTAACTTAAATACAAGGACTAAAAACGCAAATAATCATTCTATCCCCTTAAATCTTTGTTCTACTTCTAAACCCCCAAAATCCTAACTTTAAAAACTAGAAGACTTAACAAACTATCACATTTCCTTTAAAAAATAAATACCCCAAAATAACATTAACAAATTAAGTGCCTTTTTTAAATAACCAAAAACATCCTTTTATAACAAAAAATTTCCAAATATTTACTCTTCTTTTAACCTCTTCTCCAAGATATCCTAATTATAATATTAACCAGGCTCTTCCACATATATACCCCTTTTAACCCAAAAATCGCAAAATTACCCTTAAAAAATTTTACTTTTTACTCCTTTAACATAAAGCCCAACTCTTTACCCCTTAAAAATAAGACAGAAGATACTTTACCCCTTCTAAAATATTTTATAAAATATCCTAAGATTTTCCCCTTTTTTAACTTAAATACAAGGACTAAAAACGCAAATAATCATTCTATCCCCTTAAATCTTTGTTCTACTTCTAAACCCCCAAAATCCTAACTTTAAAAACTAGAATACTTAACAAACTATCACATTTCCTTTAAAAAATAAATACCCCAAAATAACATTAACAAATTAAGTGCCTTTTTTAAATAACCAAAAACATCCTTTTATAACAAAAAATTTCCAAATATTTACTCTTCTTTTAACCTCTTCTCCAAGATATCCTAATTATAATATTAACCAGGCTCTTCCACATATATGCCCCTTTTTAACCCAAAAATCGCAAAATTACCCTTAAAAAATTTTACTTTTTACTCCTTTAACATAAAGCCCAACTCTTTACCCCTTAAAAATAAGACAGAAGATACTTTACCCCTTCTAAAATATTTTATAAAATATCCTAAGATTTTCCCCTTTTTTAACTTAAATACAAGGACTAAAAACGCAAATAATCATTCTATCCCCTTAAATCTTTGTTCCACTTCTAAACCCCCAAAATCCTAACTTTAAAAACTAGAAGACTTAACAAACTATCACATTTCCTTTAAAAAATAAATACCCCAAAATAACATTAACAAATTAAGTGCCTTTTTTAAATAACCAAAAACATCCTTTTATAACAAAAAATTTCCAAATATTTACTCTTCTTTTAACCTCTTCTCCAAGATATCCTAATTATAATATTAACCAGGCTCTTCCACATATATACCCCTTTTTAACCCAAAAATCGCAAAATTACCCTTAAAAAATTTTACTTTTTACTCCTTTAACATAAAGCCCAACTCTTTACCCCTTAAAAATAAGACAGAAGATACTTTACCCCTTCTAAAATATTTTATAAAATATCCTAAGATTTTCCCCTTTTTTAACTTAAATACAAGGACTAAAAACGCAAATAATCATTCTATCCCCTTAAATCTTTGTTCTACTTCTAAACCCCCAAAATCCTAACTTTAAAAACTAGAAGACTTAACAAACTATCACATTTCCTTTAAAAAAATAAATACCCCAAAATAACATTAACAAATTAAGTGCCTTTTTTAAATAACCAAAAACATCCTTTTATAACAAAAAATTTCCAAATATTTACTCTTCTTTTAACCTCTTCTCCAAGATATCCTAATTATAATATTAACCAGGCTTTTCCACATATATACCCCTTTTTAACCCAAAAATCGCAAAATTACCCTTAAAAATTTTACTTTTTACTCCTTTAACATAAAGCCCAACTCTTTACCCCTTAAAAATAAGACAGAAGATACTTTACCCCTTCTAAAATATTTTATAAAATATCCTAAGATTTTCCCCTTTTTTAACTTAAATACAAGGACTAAAAACGCAAATAATCATTCTATCCCCTTAAATCTTTGTTCTACTTCTAAACCCCCAAAATCCTAACTTAAAAACTAGAAAACTTAACAAACTATCACATTTCCTTTAAAAAATAAATACCCCAAAATAACATTAACAAATTAAGTGCCTTTTTTAAATAACCAAAAACATCCTTTTATAACAAAAAATTTCCAAATATTTACTCTTCTTTTAACCTCTTCTCCAAGATATCCTAATTATAATATTAACCAGGCTCTTCCACATATATACCCCTTTTTAACCCAAAAATCGCAAAATTACCCTTAAAAATTTTACTTTTTACTCCTTTAACATAAAGCCCAACTCTTTACCCCTTAAAAATAAGACAGAAGATACTTTACCCCTTCTAAAATATTTTATAAAATATCCTAAGATTTTCCCCTTTTTTAACTTAAATACAAGGACTAAAAACGCAAATAATCATTCTATCCCCTTAAATCTTTGTTCTACTTCTAAACCCCCAAAATCCTAACTTTAAAAACTAGAAGACTTAACAAACTATCACATTTCCTTTAAAAAATAAATACCCCAAAATAACATTAACAAATTAAGTGCCTTTTTTAAATAACCAAAAACATCCTTTTATAACAAAAAATTTCCAAATATTTACTCTTCTTTTAACCTCTTCTCCAAGATATCCTAATTATAATATTAACCAGGCTTTTCCACATATATACCCCTTTTTAACCCAAAAATCGCAAAATTACCCTTAAAAATTTTACTTTTTACTCCTTTAACATAAAGCCCAACTCTTTACCCCTTAAAAATAAGACAGAAGATACTTTACCCCTTCTAAAATATTTTATAAAATATCCTAAGATTTTCCCCTTTTTTAACTTAAATACAAGGACTAAAAACGCAAATAATCATTCTATCCCCTTAAATCTTTGTTCTACTTCTAAACCCCCAAAATCCTAACTTAAAAACTAGAAAACTTAACAAACTATCACATTTCCTTTAAAAAATAAATACCCCAAAATAACATTAACAAATTAAGTGCCTTTTTTAAATAACCAAAAACATCCTTTTATAACAAAAAATTTCCAAATATTTACTCTTCTTTTAACCTCTTCTCCAAGATATCCTAATTATAATATTAACCAGGCTCTTCCACATATATACCCCTTTTTAACCCAAAAATCGCAAAATTACCCTTAAAAATTTTACTTTTTACTCCTTTAACATAAAGCCCAACTCTTTACCCCTTAAAAATAAGACAGAAGATACTTTACCCCTTCTAAAATATTTTATAAAATATCCTAAGATTTTCCCCTTTTTTAACTTAAATACAAGGACTAAAAACGCAAATAATCATTCTATCCCCTTAAATCTTTGTTCTACTTCTAAACCCCCAAAATCCTAACTTTAAAAACTAGAAGACTTAACAAACTATCACATTTCCTTTAAAAAATAAATACCCCAAAATAACATTAACAAATTAAGTGCCTTTTTTAAATAACCAAAAACATCCTTTTATAACAAAAAATTTCCAAATATTTACTCTTCTTTTAACCTCTTCTCCAAGATATCCTAATTATAATATTAACCAGGCTTTTCCACATATATACCCCTTTTTAACCCAAAAATCGCAAAATTACCCTTAAAAATTTTACTTTTTACTCCTTTAACATAAAGCCCAACTCTTTACCCCTTAAAAATAAGACAGAAGATACTTTACCCCTTCTAAAATATTTTATAAAATATCCTAAGATTTTCCCCTTTTTTAACTTAAATACAAGGACTAAAAACGCAAATAATCATTCTATCCCCTTAAATCTTTGTTCTACTTCTAAACCCCCAAAATCCTAACTTAAAAACTAGAAAACTTAACAAACTATCACATTTCCTTTAAAAAATAAATACCCCAAAATAACATTAACAAATTAAATGCCTTTTTTAAATAACCAAAAACATCCTTTTATAACAAAAAATTTCCAAATATTTACTCTTCTTTTAACCTCTTCTCCAAGATATCCTAATATAATATTAACCAGGCTTTTCCACATATATACCTCTTTTTAACCCAAAAATCGCAAAATTACCCTTAAAAAATTTTACTTTTTACTCCTTTAACATAAAGCCCAACTCTTTACCCCTTAAAAATAAGACAGAAGATACTTTACCCCTTCTAAAATATTTTATAAAATATCCTAAGATTTTCCCCTTTTTTAACTTAAATACAAGGACTAAAAACGCAAATAATCATTCTATCCCCTTAAATCTTTGTTCTACTTCTAACCCCCCAAAATCCTAACTTTAAAAACTAGAAGACTTAACAAACTATCACATTTTCTTTAAAAAATAAATACCCCAAAATAACATTAACAAATTAAGTGCCTTTTTTAAATAACCAAAAACATCCTTTTATAACAAAAAAATTTCCAAATATTCACTCTTCTTTTAACCTCTTCTCCAAGACATCCTAATTATAATATTAACCAGGCTTTTCCACATATACGCCCCTTTTTAACCCAAAAATCGCAAAATTACCCTTAAAAATTTTACTTTTTACTCCTTTAACATAAAGCCCAACTCTTTACCCCTTAAAAATAAGACAGAAGATACTTTACCCCTTCTAAAATATTTTATAAAATATCCTAAGATTTTCCCCTTTTTTAACTTAAATACAAGGACTAAAAACGCAAATAATCATTCTATCCCCTTAAATCTTTGTTCTACTTCTAACCCCCCAAAATCCTAACTTTAAAAACTAGAAAACTTAACAAACTATCACATTTTCTTTAAAAAATAAATACCCCAAAATAACATTAACAAATTAAGTGCCCTTTTTAAATAACCAAAAACATCCTTTTATAACAAAAAAATTTCCAAATATTCACTCTTCTTTTAACCTCTTCTCCAAGACATCCTAATTATAATATTAACCAGGCTTTTCCACATATACACCCCTTTTTAACCCAAAAATCGCAAAATTACCCTTAAAAAATTTTACTTTTTACTCCTTTAACATAAAGCCCAACTCTTTACCCCTTAAAAATAAGACAGAAAACACTTTACCCCTTCTAAAATATTTTATAAAATATCCTAAGATTTTCCCCTTTTTTAACTTAAATACAAGGACTAAAAACGCAAATAATCATTCTATCCCCTTAAATCTTTGTTCTACTTCTAACCCCCCCAAAATCCTAACTTAAAAACTAGAAAACTTAACAAATTTATTACATTTTTTTTCCCCTTTTAAAAAACCCAAAAAACATTAATAAATTAAGTACATTTTTTAAATAACCAAAAACACCTTTTTTATAACGGAAATCTTAAAAAAAAACCTCTTCTTTTACCCTCTCCCCCTAAGCACCCTAATTATGACGTTAACCAGGCTCTTCCCCATATACCCCCCTTTTTTAGCCAAAAAATCGCAAAATTACCCTTAAAAAAAAAAAAAAAAATAATTTTTCACATTTTCACCTTTTTTTTCCCTTTTTTGGAAAGATTTCACGCCCTAGCCCTTAAAAATAGGGTAAAAATTTAAACTTTTTCTTTTTCCCACCCTTAAGCCCTAACAAAGCTATTAAACGTTTGTTACAAGATCTCGGTCTATCAAAAAATGCACCATTTTTACTTGACTTTTAGCTTAAAAACAAGGAAGGTTACAAAAATTGTCCCCTTTTTCCCTTAAATCCCTACCTTCAAAAATCATCATCGCCTCTCCCTAAGTTCCTAACTAAAAAACTCAATTTTGAGCAAAAAATCAAAAAAAAAACCCCCAAAACCCCCAAAATTGCAACAATAAATCCAGGTCTTTTTTAAGGCAAAAATTTTTATCTTTTCCGAAAATCAAAAAAAACACCTTTTTAAGCCCTCTCTCCTAGACACCGTAATAGAGCTCTTATAGTCTTCTCCCGTCTTAGCTCAAAAAAAAACCCTAAAAAAAGTCCCTAAAAAACACCCAAAATCGCCAAAAAGGCCTCACCTAACGCCTTAACTCCTGGGCTCCCTCGCCATTTTTCAAATGCAACACATCTCCTTTTACTCTCACCCCTGAGAAATAAGACAAAAAAACGCTCCAACCAGGCTCTTCCACCTGATTTTGCGCCACACACCCCCACGATTTAAGTTTAACAGCATAAATAGGGTTTTTCATTTTTACTCACTTCTTTTTTTACACAAAAGCAGGGACCTCCAAACTTACCGGAACTTTTTCTGCCACACAAAAAATTTTTGGGCCCTCATATTTATATTTGGCCCTGTTTTTAACCAGGCTCTTCCCCCCGTGTTTTTTAAACTTTCTCAACCCTCGATTTTCTAACTTTCATAACTAAGACCGCATTTAACTATCATTACAAAATATTATAAAAACCTAAGCCCTTTCCCCAACCCTCTCCCAAGGCTCCCCTTTAGGGACAGCCTTAAAATTATCAGAAAAGAAAGATTTAAACTTTCACCCTTGGCCCCCAAAGTCAAGATTATCATTAAACTACCTTCTGGTCTTCTGCCACTCGGTAAAAGTAGCTGGTTGACACACTATGCTTAATCAACATTAACCTATTCCATACATATTAGCATATAATATGCTTAATCAGCATTAACTGATATTCCCCATCTATATAACACACTATGATTAGTCCTCATATTACTATATACCCCATACCCCTAACATTACTGATATACTCCATAATACTATTACATACCCTATATCCATAACCCTCTATGCTTAATCAGCATTCACCGACTTTCCACATATGATTTAACCTCATATTTAGACTTTCCCCAGGGAACATCAAACTCCTAATAATAAAGAAATTGACATACCCCATACTTGCTTAACATACAGATATTAATTGAGCATAGTATTGATCCTTTTACCTCATTTTCCTCACCATCGTATAAGATTATCAATAACCTATGTGGGCTCCAAGAGATAACCAACCCTTGCGTATAAGGTTAACGGTAAACGGTTTGTAGGACGGTACTGAAGACTCCCCTCAAATTGCTTAAAATTGGCAACTGGTTAATGGTGTAAATTCATTCACTACTTTGCCCCGTCAAGATTTATTAGTAGGCAGTTAGTAATTTTTTTTTTTGGGGTATCTTGAAACATAATGACATGTACGCTTCGCATCCGCTCTGGCGATCAACACGCCTCACACAATTCCTCTGATGGCGCTACCCTCGACTTCTCCCTCTTAGTCTACCAAAGATTGGGTGTCCTACATGTTTGTAACCGAATGATACTTTTGCCTGTCCTCTATAGTCGCTATTTAAGATTACTATTTAGGAGGGGTAACATTGAATTAAGAGATACATATTACTCCGCATTACTGAAGGGAGCAGGGATGGATGAATGAGTTAGTATGCATAACACTATTTACTACTATCGGCACTTTTTCGGACATTATTTCTTGAAAAAGCCCTTGATTTAATAACGCGCCGCGGGCCGGGCCGTTACTGAATAAAAAAAACTAATAGAACCTCATTAAAAACAATATTTGAGATTAAAACCCCCAATTCCCCTACCCAGGTATAAATTATTAAAATATTAAAATATTAAATTATTAAAATATTAAATTATTAAATTATTAAAATATTAAATTATTAAATTATTAAATTATTAAATTATTAAATTATTAAAATATTAAATTATTAAAATATTAAATAGATATATTAAATAGATATATAATCTATAATTAAATAAAGTAATAAAAATTTAAATTAATTCTCATAAAAATGATTTTTTTTAGATAAACCCCCCTACCCCCCTTAAGACAGCTACTAAATGTTAGAAAAAAAATACCCTAAATTAAATAGTATACTACGGGCCTAGCCACTATTGAAATAAAATTTTAAATTAAACCTCTCATAAAATGAATTTTTTGAGATAAACCCCCCTACCCCCCTTAAAGCAATACATCCAGACATATCTCGTTAAACCCCTAAACCGAGGTCCAAATTCTGCTTTTTTTTTTTGTAGCAAGTAAAAACGCGCGCTATACATTGTAACACGTTTTTTTAAAAAAACACACGTGTAGTTTAATGAAAGCATAGCACTGAAAATGCTAATATGAGAAGTAAAACGCTCCACGAGTACACAAGGTTTGGTCCTAGCCTCAGTATTATTTTCAACTAAACTTACACATGCAAGTTTCCGCACCCCAGTGAGGTTGCCCCTACTCATCCTTTAAGAAAACAGGGAGCGGGTATCAGGCACGCCCTCCGCAGCCCAAGACACCTTGCTTAGCCACGCCCCCAAGGGACTTCAGCAGTGATTAATATTAGATAATAAACGAAAGTTTGATCTAGTTAAGGTTTTTAGAGCCGGCCAACCTCGTGCCAGCCGCCGCGGTTATACGAGCGACCCAAATTAATGAGATAACGGCGTAAAGAGTGTATAAGAAAAACCTTGTACTTATTAAAGTTAAAATGGTGCTTAACTGTTATACGTACCCGCACAAATGAAAAACAATTAAAAAAGAAACTTTATAAAAACAAGGCCTCTGAAAACACGATAGCTAAAAAACAAACTGGGATTAGATACCCCACTATGTTTAGCCCTAAACTTAGGTGTTTAATTACCTAAACACCCGCCAGAGAACTACAAGCGCCAGCTTTAAACCCAAAGGACTTGGCGGTGCCTTAGACCCCCCTAGAGGAGCCTGTTCTAGAACCGATAATCCCCGTTTAACCTCACCACCCCTTGCTATTTCAGCCTATATACCGCCGTCGTCAGCTTGCCCCATGAGGGGTAAACAGCAAGCACAAAGAATGAGACCTTCAAAACGTCAGGTCGAGGTGTAGCTTACGAGGTGGGAAGAAATGTGCTACATTTTCTACTAAGATAAACAGATAAGTAATGAAATTAAATTTGAAGTTGGATTTAGCAGTAAGATATAAATAGTAAATTAATCTGAAAATGGCTCTGAGGCGCGCACACACCGCCCGTCACTCTCCTCACCAAAATAATTAAATATATAATAAAAGAGCTAAACAAGAGGAGGCAAGTCGTAACATGGTAAGCGTACTGGAAAGTGCGCTTGGAATCAAAATGTAGCTAAAAAGGACAGCACCTCCCTTACACAGAGGAAATATCCATGCAAATCGGATCATTTTGAACTTTATAGTTAACCCAATGTAACTCGTTAGTTAGAATTAAACCTAAATGATTAAATTGAATTAACCAAAACATTTATTATTCTTAGTATAGGCGATAGAAAAGAAAAATTGGAGTTATAAACTTAGTACCGCAAGGGAAAACTGAAAGAGAAATGAAAAAATTCATTAAAGTAGTTAAAAGCAGAGATTACACCTCGTACCTTTTGCATCATGGTCTAGCTAGTCAAACCAGACAAAGCGCACTTTAGCCTGCCCCCCCGAAACTAAACGAGCTACTTCAAGACAGCACATACGTGCCAACCCTTCTCTGTGGCAAAAGAGTGGGAAGATCTTCAAGTAGAGGTGACAGACCTACCGAGTTTAGTGATAGCTGGTTAGTTAGGAAAAGAATTTTAGTTCTACGTTAATCTCTCTTACACTCCTATTTAAACTATTACTACAAAGAACAAGAAGAAATTAATAGCTATTCAAAAGAGGTACAACTCTTTTGAAAAAGGATACAACCTTAACAAAGTCGGATAAAGATTATATTAAATAAGGAATTTATTCTTGTGGGCCTAAAAGCAGCCATCTTAATAGAAAGCGTTATAGCTCTAATAAAATATAAACCTATTATACAAATAAACAATCACAATCCCCTTTTATTACTAACTTATTTTATTTAGTTTAAAAGAATTTATGCTAGAATGAGTAACAAGAAAGAGAATTTCTCCTTTTACAAGTGTATGTCAGAAAGAACAAATCACTGACAATTAACGACCCCAGACTGAGGGAATTATTTACCCCCAGAATAAACGAGAAAAACAAATAAATATACATCGTTAACCCTACACAGGAGTAAAATAAGGAAAGATTAAAAAAGAAGGAAGGAACTCGGCAAACATAAATTCCGCCTGTTTACCAAAAACATCGCCTCCTGGAACCCCAGTATAGGAGGTCCCGCCTGCCCTGTGACATTAGTTTAACGGCCGCGGTATCCTGACCGTGCGAAGGTAGCGTAATCACTTGTCTTTTAAATGAAGACCTGTATGAAAGGCATCACGAGATTTTACCTGTCTCCCTTCTTCAATCAGTGAAATTGATCTCCCCGTGCAGAAGCGGGCATAAAGACATAAGACGAGAAGACCCTATGGAGCTTTAAATAATATATTAATAAAATGAATTTACAACCCTCAGGGGAAAAGAAATGGACTTAGCATAATAAAATTATTTTTGGTTGGGGCAACCACGGGGTATAACACAACCCCCATATCGATTGGGCAGAAATGCCTAAAAAATAGAACGACAGTTCTGTTTAATAAAATATTTAACGAGCAACGATCCAGATATATCTGATTAATGAACCAAGTTACCCTAGGGATAACAGCGCAATCCTTTTCCAGAGTCCCTATCGACGAAAGGGTTTACGACCTCGATGTTGGATCAGGACATCCTAATGGTGCAACCGCTATTAAGGGTTCGTTTGTTCAACGATTAATAGTCCTACGTGATCTGAGTTCAGACCGGAGAAATCCAGGTCAGTTTCTATCTATGCAGCCGTTTCTCCCAGTACGAAAGGACCGGAAAAACAGAGCCTCTGTTTTAAACACGCTCTATCTTAACCCTCTGTTACCAACTAAAAAGGATAATAAGAGGCACCCCCTTACCCAAAAAAAGGGTATTATTAAGGTGGCAGAGCCAGGTAATTGCAAAAGCCCTAAACTCTTTATATCAGAGGTTCAAATCCTCTCCTTAATAATGTTACAGACAATTTTACCTATTATTAACATCTTTATAACGATTATCCCAGTTCTTCTAGCTGTCGCCTTTCTTACACTTGTCGAACGAAAAGTATTAGGATATATACAACACCGAAAAGGCCCCAATGTTGTAGGCCCATATGGTCTTCTTCAACCTCTAGCAGACGGCTTAAAACTATTTATTAAAGAACCAATCCGCCCATCAACCTCCTCCTCCTTTATATTTATATTAGCCCCAACCATAGCCCTAACCCTAGCCCTAGTAATATGAATACCTCTTCCTTTACCTTACTCCCTCTTAGATATTAATTTAACAATTTTATTCCTATTATCAATTTCAAGCTTAACAGTCTATTCTATCCTAGCCTCTGGCTGAGCCTCAAATTCTAAATATGCCTTAATAGGGGCTCTACGAGCAGTTGCCCAAACTATCTCCTATGAAGTAAGTCTCGGCCTAATTTTATTGTGTTTAATTATCCTCACAGGTAGTTACTCTCTCTTATCATTTAGTATTACACAAGAAAGTATTTGACTCCTTATCCCAGAATGACCCTTAGCCGCAATATGATATGTTTCTACCCTAGCTGAGACTAACCGGGCCCCCTTTGACCTCACGGAGGGAGAATCAGAGTTAGTATCCGGCTTTAATGTAGAATATGCGGGAGGACCTTTTGCCCTTCTTTTTCTAGCAGAATACGCCAATATCCTAATAATAAATACTCTCTCTGCTATTTTATTTCTAGGAGCCCTGCATAATCCCTTAATACCAGAACTCACTACTATTAATCTTATATTAAAAGCAACTATCTTATCCCTGATTTTTCTATGAGTGCGAGCCTCCTACCCTCGTTTTCGTTACGACCAATTAATACACCTTATTTGAAAAAACTTTTTACCTCTTTCTTTAGCCCTAATTCTATGACATATCTCATTACCCATGGCCATAGCAAGTATTCCCCCTTCCATTTAATATAAGGATATGTGCCTGAATTCAAGGACTACTTTGATAGAGTAGAAAATAGAGGTTAAAATCCTCTCATTTCCTTAGAAAAATAGGATTCGAACCTACACAAAAGAGATCAAAACTCGTTATGCTTCCATTACATCAAATTCTAAGTAGAGTCAGCTAATTAAGCTTTTGGGCCCATACCCCAAATACGTTGGTTAAAATCCTTCCTCCACTAATGAACCCTTTAACTTTATCCATATTTATCTTAAGCCTAGGACTAGGAACAACAGTCACATTCTCAAGCTCTCACTGATTACTTGCCTGAATGGGACTAGAAATTAATACTATTGCTATCACCCCCTTAATAATTAAACAACAACACCCCCGAGCCGTAGAAGCCACAACAAAATATTTCCTCACACAAGCAACAGCCTCCGCATTACTTTTATTTGCAAGTACTACAAATGCCTGAATAACAGGACAATGAAGTATTCTAGAAATGGAAAATACACCTGCAATTACATTAGTGACTCTTGCCCTAGCCCTAAAATTAGGTCTTGCTCCTATACATTTCTGACTCCCAGAAGTACTTCAAGGCCTTGATTTGAAAACAGGACTAATTCTATCTACTTGACAAAAACTTGCCCCCTTCATTATTTTAATCCAAATTTCCCCAGCATTAAACCCCCATATCATAATTACACTAGCTCTTCTCTCCACCTTAATTGGAGGATGGGGGGGTTTAAACCAAACACAACTACGAAAGATCCTAGCCTACTCCTCAATCGCACACTTAGGATGAATAACAGCTATTATTCACTACTCCCCCAACATTGCCATCCTCAATCTATTAGTATATTTAATTATTACTTCTACAATCTTTTTACTATTTAATTTACTTAACTCAACAACAATCAACTCTATCTCAGTAATAACAACAAAAAATACTATAATTACCCCTATTATTCTACTAACTCTTCTTTCCTTAGGAGGCCTACCACCCCTTACAGGTTTTGTACCAAAATGACTAATCCTTCAAGAACTAGTTTATCAAAAATTATTTATTATCGCCACAATTATAGCCCTCTCTACTTTATTAAGCCTATTTTTCTATCTGCGCTTAACCTATGCCATTACCCTAACAATGACCCCAAATACAATAAATATAATATCTTCCTGAATAACAAAAAATAACCAAAAAATAATTCTTCCTATCACCATCCCTTTAGCTACAATAGTCCTTCCCCTTACCCCTTTATTTTTTTATATCCTACAATAGAGATTTAAGTTAAATAAACTAAAAGCCTTCAAAGCTTTTTATAGAAGTTCAACTCTTCTAATTTCTGTTAAGATCTATAAGACTCTATCTTATATATTATGAATGCAACTCAAACACTTTAATTAAGCTAAGATCTCTCTAGGTGAGTAAGCATCGATCTTACAAACTCTTAATTAACAGTTAAGTATTCAAACCACCGAACATCCACCTATTAAGCCCTTCCTCTTTCGTCTTTTAATGACGAGGCGAAGGGCTTTTAAAGCCCTGGAAGGTCCTCCCTTCATTCCTGGAGTTGCAATCCAATGTGAATTTCACTACAAGGCTTGGTAAGAAGAGGCATTACCCTCTGTAAATGGATTTACAATCCACTACTTAAACTCAGCCATCTTACCTGTGACCATCAATCGATGACTCTTTTCAACTAATCATAAAGATATCGGCACCCTTTACCTCCTTTTTGGTGCTTGAGCAGGTATAGTAGGAACTGCCCTAAGCCTATTAATTCGCGCTGAATTAAATCAACCCGGAGCTCTAATAGGGGATGATCAAATTTATAATGTTATCGTTACTGCCCATGCTTTTGTTATAATCTTCTTCATAGTTATACCCATTATGATCGGAGGTTTTGGTAACTGACTTGTACCTTTAATAATTGGAGCGCCAGATATAGCATTTCCCCGAATAAATAATATAAGTTTTTGACTCCTCCCTCCCTCTTTCTTACTTCTTTTAGCCTCTGCAGGAGTAGAGGCAGGAGCTGGAACTGGATGAACTGTCTACCCCCCTTTAGCAGGCAACCTAGCACATGCAGGAGCATCTGTAGACCTGACTATCTTCTCTCTCCACCTAGCTGGTATCTCTTCAATTCTAGCCTCCATTAACTTTATTACTACAATTATTAATATAAAACCTCCCTCTATTACCCAATATCAAACCCCTTTATTTGTATGATCTATTTTAATTACTACAATCCTTCTATTATTATCTTTACCAGTTTTAGCAGCCGGTATTACAATATTACTTACAGACCGAAACCTAAATACAACATTCTTTGACCCAGCAGGAGGAGGAGACCCTATTTTATATCAACACTTGTTCTGATTTTTTGGTCACCCCGAAGTGTATATCCTAATCCTTCCAGGATTCGGTATAATCTCCCATATCGTAACCTATTATTCTGGCAAAAAAGAACCCTTTGGCTATATAGGAATAGTATGAGCCATAATAGCAATTGGTCTACTAGGTTTTATTGTTTGAGCCCATCATATATTTACAGTAGGGATAGATGTAGACACCCGAGCCTACTTTACTTCCGCTACTATAATTATTGCTATTCCTACAGGTGTAAAAGTATTTAGCTGATTAGCCACGCTACATGGAGGGACAATTAAGTGAGATACCCCTATATTATGGGCTTTAGGTTTTATCTTTCTTTTTACCGTAGGAGGACTTACAGGAATTGTACTAGCTAATTCTTCCCTAGATATTGTCCTTCATGATACCTATTACGTTGTAGCTCATTTTCACTATGTCCTATCAATAGGAGCTGTATTTGCTATTATAGCAGGATTAGTACACTGATTCCCTCTTTTTACTGGATTTACCCTTCATGAAACATGATCCAAAATTCACTTTGGCCTAATATTCTTAGGAGTTAACCTCACATTCTTTCCCCAACACTTTCTTGGCCTTGCAGGTATACCCCGACGCTATTCTGATTACCCAGACGCATATACCCTCTGAAACACTGTTTCTTCTATCGGTTCCCTAATCTCATTATTAGCAGTTATTCTCTTCCTATTCATCCTCTGAGAAGCTTTTGCCTCTAAACGAATTCTTTCCCATGTCATAATAACCTCAACAAATGTTGAATGACTTCATGGCTGCCCCCCTCCCCACCACACATTTGAAGAGCCAGCCTTTGTTTTAATTAAAACAAACAAGAAAGGAAGGAATTGAACCCCCATTTTTTAGTTTCAAGCTAAAAACATAAACCACTCTGTCACTCTCTTAATAATATGAAGTACTAGTAAAACTATTACAATATCTTGTCAAGATATAATTACGAGTTAAACCCCCGTGTATTTTAAATGGCACACCCCTCCCAATTAGGTTTTCAAGACGCAGCATCACCCGTAATAGAAGAACTCTTACATTTTCATGACCATACCCTAATAATCGTATTCTTAATTAGTACCCTAGTACTCTATATTATTACAGTAATAGTAACTACAAAACTTACAAATAAATTTATCTTAGATTCTCAAGGAATTGAAATTATCTGAACAATTCTTCCTGCTATTATTTTAATCTCAATTGCCCTTCCTTCTCTACGCATCCTTTACCTAATAGATGAGATTATCAACCCACACCTCACAATTAAAGCAATTGGACACCAATGATACTGAAGTTACGAATATACAGATTATGAAAATCTAGAATTTGATTCTTATATAATTCAAACACAAGATCTAACTCCTGGTCAATTCCGTCTACTAGAAACAGATCATCGCATAGTTATTCCCATAGAAGCCCCCATCCGCATTTTAGTTTCCGCAGACGACGTCCTCCACTCATGAACTGTACCTGCCTTAGGGGTAAAAATAGATGCTGTACCAGGACGCCTTAATCAAACAGCCTTTCTTGTAACTCGTCCTGGTGTTTATTACGGCCAATGTTCAGAAATCTGCGGGGCTAATCACAGTTTTATACCAATTGTAGTAGAAGCCGTTCCTCTTCAACACTTCGAAAACTGATCTCTCTTAACATTAGAAGAAAGCTCATTAAGAAGCTAAAAGATATAAGCGTTAGCCTTTTAAGCTAAAAATAGGTGTTTTCTAACCACCCTTAATGAATGCCTCAATTAAACCCACACCCATGATTTTTAATCCTTTTATTTACATGAGCCATTTTTTTAACCATTATTCCTAATAAAATTAATAAACACACCTTCACTAACAAACCAACAATTAATCTTATCATACCCAAAACAAATAACTGACACTGACCATGAACATAAGCTTTTTTGATCAATTTATAAGCCCCTCTTTAATAAATATTCCCCTCCTAGCTTTAGCCCTCACCCTCCCTTGATTTCTCTTCCCCTCCCTCACAAACCGATGACTAAATAATCGTTTTATTACTCTACAAACTTGATTTATAAGCCAGTTCACTAATCAACTTCTTTCACCAATTAATCCTAAAGTACATAAATGAGCAATAATTTTTTGTTCCTTAATACTTATATTAATAACTTTAAATCTCCTAGGATTATTACCTTATACATTTACACCCACAACTCAATTATCCTTAAATTTAGGACTAGCAGTCCCCCTCTGACTAGCAACGGTTCTACTAGGAATACTTAATCAACCTACTTTGTCCCTTGGTCATCTCTTACCAGAAGGTACCCCAACCCCTCTTATTCCTATATTAATTATTATCGAAACTATTAGTCTCATGATTCGCCCAATTGCCCTCGCAGTCCGACTAACAGCTAACCTGACAGCAGGTCATCTCTTAATACAACTCATTGCTACCGCAGCCTTCGTATTAATAAATACAATACCCATAGTAGCCTTATTAACTTCCATCGTCTTATTCCTACTTACACTTCTTGAAGTAGCGGTTGCTCTCATTCAAGCATATGTGTTCGTCCTTCTCCTAAGTCTTTACCTACAAGAAAACACCTAATGGCACACCAAGCACACCCTTATCATATAGTAGATCAAAGCCCTTGACCTCTAACAGGAGCAATTGCAGCCTTATTAATAACATCAGGTTTAGCCATCTGATTTCATTATAACTCTTTTATTTTACTCTCAATTGGTCTCCTTCTTCTAACTATGACTGTTTTTCAATGATGACGAGATGTGATTCGAGAAAGTACTTTCCAAGGACACCATACACCTCCAGTCCAAAAAGGGTTACGCTGAGGAATAATTCTTTTTATCACATCAGAAGTTCTATTTTTCCTAGGCTTCTTCTGAGCTTTCTACCATTCAAGCCTAGCTCCTACCCCTGAATTAGGGAACTGCTGACCCCCCACAGGCATCTCTCCTCTCAACCCCTTCGAAGTGCCCCTCCTTAATACCGCTATTTTATTAGCCTCAGGTGTAACAATTACATGAGCCCACCACAGTTTGATAGAAGGCTCTCGAAAAGAGATGACACAAGCTCTCACTTTAACAGTAATTTTAGGCGTATACTTCACTCTACTTCAAGCAATAGAATATTATGAGGCCCCCTTTACAATTTCTGACGGAATTTACGGATCAACCTTCTTTGTAACAACAGGCTTTCACGGACTACATGTTATTATCGGCACCACCTTCCTTATAGTTTGTTTAATCCGCCAAATTCAATATCACTTTACCTCATTACACCATTTTGGCTTTGAAGCCGCAGCCTGATACTGACACTTCGTAGATGTGGTATGACTTTTTCTCTATGTATCAATCTATTGATGAGGCTCTTAGATCTTTCTAGTATAAGTATTACAAATGACTTCCAATCATTAAAATTTGGTTTAAACCCAAGGAAAGATAATGAATTTAATTATCCTAGTTTTTACCACATGCTTCCTACTATCCTTAATCCTAACTACTATTGCCTTTTGAATTCCTCAATTTAAACCAGACGGAGAAAAACTCTCCCCCTATGAATGCGGTTTTGATCCCCTAGGCTCTGCCCGTCTACCTTTTTCCCTTCGTTTCTTCTTAGTAGCAATTTTATTTCTCCTATTCGACTTAGAAATTGCCCTATTACTCCCTATCCCTTGAAGTAACCAACTATCTTCCCCTATATTAACTCTTACTGCAGCCCTACTCATTATTATTCTTCTTACTATCGGCCTCATCTATGAATGACTCCAAGGGGGTTTAGAATGAGCAGAATGGGTATTTAATCTAAAAAAGAATACTGATTTCGACTCAGTAAATCGTAATTAAAACTTACGAATACCTTATGTCACCCCTACATTTTACAATCTCTTCAGCCTTTACATTAAGTTTTTTCGGCCTAACAATCCACCGAACCTACCTCCTATCCGCACTCCTTTGCCTAGAAGCCATGATATTAACTCTATATATAGCCCTAGCTTTATGATCTGTCCAAAACAGCTCTTCCAACTACTTAATAAGCCCTCTAATTTTATTAGCTTTCTCAGCATGTGAAGCATGTACAGGGCTAGCCCTATTAGTCGCTACTACCCGCACACATGGGAACAATTACCTACAAAACCTAAATCTTCTACAATGCTAAAAATTCTTCTTCCCTCTCTCTTCCTTATCTTTTTCACTTGACTTACCCCAAAAAAAGGGTTATGAATAATAACAACCTCTTATTCTTTCCTTATTGCATCCCTCTCTTTAATCTGATTTAAATGAGATAACGAAACAAGCTGATCTTTTACTAATAATCTTTTAGGAATTGACCCA
>JAYJKW010000162.1:0-43333 GCA_035084275.1 Hydrolagus colliei
CACAAACAACCATAGGAGGTCCTGTAGAGCTCAGTGGGTTAGAGCCACTCGCTTTACATGCGTGAGAGACCTGTGTTCGAATCCAGGCAGGTCAGGGCAAAACCTTGGGCAAGTTTCCTTACTCCTCACACACACACACACACATACTCACACACGCCTAATAATAATCCATCCAAAACAAACCTACAATAATAGAATTGGTCATTTTCAATCCACGGCTGTTTGTGTGTGTGTGTGTGGGGGGGGTGGGGTGGGGGGGAGACGTTGCACAGCAACGTCTCCCCCCCACCCCACCAGCAGCGCAATTGGCTGCTGCGTTTCGCCCACAAATATACATACAGTCAATTCACTTTACAGTATATTCTGTGAAGCGCTTTGAGACGTCGATAAGGTGTGAAAAGCCGCTATATCAGACGCCAGGATTATTATTATAGGAGCAAATGATCCAATTTTACCTGGTAGTGTGTGTGGGGGGGTGAGGGGGATGGATCGTGGGATGGGGGGGTATTCATGTCCTTGGACACTGGGAGAAACCCTCTTGTCTAAGGATTATTATTATTATAATGATGATGATGATTCTGGGTGTCCAGGTAGCCTACTCCGTGTTCCCCCCTAACATTGGTGGCCAGGCTTTCAGCCTCTGTGCCCCCACACTCTGTAACTCCATCCCACAGTCCCTTTGCCTCCCTCCCTCCCTCCCTCAGCTCCTTCAACGCCGGTCTCAAGACCCTCCTCTTTGACCGTGCCTTCTCCTGCCCATCCCAATTCTCTCCCTCCCCATCCCAACTCTCTCCCTCTAGAAATGTAATTTTGTCGTTGTCGTTGACATTGTTTTGGATGGTTGAGAACGTGAGATCTTATCAGTAATTCCAAACCCCAGTCCAGTGGGGGATGAAAGTTCACTGGTTGTCTCACTGTCACTCCACATCAACTCTGGGTTTGAGAACTGACAGAAACAGTGCTCACGACTTCGATGCTAGCCTGGAGTCCACTGTCTCAAACTGTGAGTTGGCGAGAATGATTCAGGACGAAAGATAAAGCCCTACAGTGCCTCTGCTCTCCCTGCCTCCCTCCCTCCCTCCCTCCCTCCCTCCCTCCCAACATCTCGCCCCCCCCTCTCCCAACCCTGAAAGCTTATTATTGGGCCTTCGTTTGGACGCCGTTCTTTCCCCACCAAACGGTAACTTTGACCTACAGCCGCGGGGTCAAAGGTGCACGACATCCCCCTGGATTCATTCACTGGTTCCCATGGAAACCTCTTCCCAGGGACCCTGTCGGAGTCCTCACCATTGGTTGGATGCTCTCCCGATTGATTGCTCTTTCCACCTGCTCTTCCCTCCCCCCCCCACTTCCTCACGATGGTTGTGTCCAGTTATGAACTGGACTCAACTATTGTTGGGGCTGGGTGGGGGAGCTGGGGGAGGTGGGGTGAGGTTGGGAGAGCAGTCAGGTAGGAGGGTGGAGAAATCAGAGAAGGGCAGGTGGGTGAGTGGGTGGGTGGGTGGAGAGTTGGAAGACGCTTTGCCTGAAGTCAATGAAACCTCTTCATTCCTGATCCTGTGACCTCCCCAGGGTGGCTGACACCAAGAGCCAGCGTGTCAGAGAGGAGCGAGGCCGAGCTGAAGAGGGGATTGTAGTTACATCTGCCTCTCTTCTTCTCCCCAGTTCAGGTGAGCGGACAATCGATGGTTGTGTGCTTTTTTTTCGCCCCCACCCTCACCCCCGTCTCACCTCCTTTCCGCCACCGCCCCCCCCTCTCCCCTCCATCCTTCCCCCAACCCACTCCGCTCGCCAGCAAATGGACAGACGGGGGGGGGAGAGAGACGTTACAGGGCCAATCTGGGTCTGGAAACAGAGCAAAGGAGGCTGCAAAGATGATTTAGAAGCATGAACTCTGAGGACAACATCCAGCGGCTCGTTTCAACGGTTAACGGAGATATTGTGTGTTCACAGGTGATTGTGTGAGGAGGACGAGGAGGAGATCCGAGGCTGCTCAGTTGGTGATAGATTTGGCTTCCCGGGTGGACATGTTGCCGAGGGGAGGGGAACTGTGGCTGGCCGGGCTAGGCTTCCTGGTGTGTCTGTGCCACCTGCTCTCAGCGATTGAAATCCCCCTCGACCGTAAGTGTTAGCAGAGATGTCCGCCTCCCAGCCACCCCCCTCCCCACCCAATCACCTCCCCCCCCCACCACCATTGCCGTGAATTTGAGAGCCTCCGAGACGCTACCCTGGAGAACCAGTGTTCAATTCCAAGCAGGTCCAGGGATGAAACCTTGAGGAAGTTTCCTTACTACATACACACACACACACACACGCGCGCACCTAATAATAATCCCTCCAAATAAAAACACAATAATAAAAATCGGTCAGTTGAATCCACGACTGTTTGCGTGGGGGACGCCGCTGTGCGCAAATGGCTGCTGCGTTTCTCCCACAAATATCTACAGTTGATTCCCTTTACAGTATATTCTGCGGAAACGCTTTGAGACACAGTCCAGAAGACGTGACGAGTGCGATATCGAATGCAAGGATTATTATTATTATGATTAATGTGTTTGGTGAGGGACGGGATGAGGTTAGGGGGGAGGTTGGCGGGAGGAGGGTGGAGGGAATTATCGTTTGATCGAGGCCTGACGTTTGCTCTCTCCCAGGAGAGCTGGCCTGTCGACTCCCACCGCTGACACTGGAAATAATTGCGCTTTAATTCCACTTAATTCTCCCCAGATTTCTGCCCTAAAATGACGGGATAATGGACGTTTTTATTGGATTTGCTTCCAATTTTCCGCACGGATGGTTCCTCTCCAATTCGGTGTTGATAGCAATTAGCTTTCTAATTTACACCGCGTTTTAGAGGGCATGTACATGTGTGTGCGCGCGTGTGTGTGCGTATGTGTGTGTGTGTCGGGGATGGCAATGGGGGAGGGTTTCATAGATTTTTACATCCAATGCATATGCTGTGGAGTAAGTAGCTCTCAGTTTGGCGCTTAAAGTGTTAACTCCGATTCCCTATTTATTTTGAGAAGTGCATTGATGATGCATCTGTGTGACACATGGTTTACTGTACGTGTGTATGTGTGTCTACATCTTTATATGTATTTCTGCGTGTGTGTGTATGTGCGTGTGCATGTGTGTACATGGGTGTGTATATGTATTTGTGAATGTTCGTGTGTATGTGTGTGTATGTGCGTGTATGTAGGCCCTCTGCACGGAGGGTGCTGTGTAAATGCAGTTTGTTGTTGATGTACGTAACCCTGTATGTCTCACCTCTGAAGTAACGATCGCACAGTGTTTCCAGAAACTGCAAAAAATCCTTACTGTTTGGGTTTTTTGGTGGGATTCATTTATTTTCCCTTTTGGAGTCTGCTGATCGCAAGACTGACTGACTGACTGACACTCAGTCACTCAGTCACTCAGTCACTCAGTCACTCAGTCACTCAGTCACTCAGTCACTCAGTCACTCACTCACTCACTCACTCACTCACTCACTCACTCACTCACTCACTCACTCACTCACTCACTCACTCACTCACTCACTCACTCACTCACTCACTCACTCACTCACTCACTCACTCACTCACACAACTTCCTTCCCTCCCACCCTCAACCCAACCCCAACCCCAACCTCCCCCAGGTTGGAAGTTGTTGCTGTGTTAATGGCCTTTGGTGGAGTTTCTGATGCCTGGATCAATGCCTCCTTTTCGGGTCTCTGTCTGTGTAGGTTCCTATTTACAGATTGCTTCCTTCCCAAACTAACCCGATTTCCTCGCCTCTCTTTTCCCCTTGAATTTGCAAACAATGGGACAATAGCAAAGCTTCAGGAACAACGTAAGTCATGTCCTCGCCGTTTGGGTTTGACCTTGTGTTTGGTGCGAGATCCGTTGGGCGCTCTTCGTTTGGGTTCACGGCTGGCTTGGCTTGGCTCGGTTCGCTCGGCTACCTTTTCAGCCAAGAACGTGCTGGGTGGCCTGTGTGAGAAATGGGACCTGGATCAGTGCGAGCCAGAAAAACCTGAGTGGGAATATCTGGGAGATATCAGGAGGTTTCACGGGAGAGGTTTAGGTGACTGACTCAGGGTCAGTCATTGGCCACTGCAAACTGCAGAGCGCCTCAACCCAACGATGGGCTGCCGTAAACCATCTGAACTTATTCCTCGTAGGGGGAGAGAGAGGGTAAAAGGGCGGCTGAAAGTACCGTCAAAAAGGAGGATCTTGAGACCAGCCTTGAAGGAGGCGAGGAAGGGGGGGAGGGAGGTGAAGGGATTGTGCTGATGGAGTTCCAAAGCTTGGGTGGGGTAGGGGTGGGTGGGGGTGGGGGCCAGAGAGATGGAAATGCTGAAAAATGTGACTTTATTGCACACTGATGGTGATTGGAGGCAGGTATCTCTGTGTACCAACCAGTCACTGAAAGCTTCCTCCCCCAACCACCGCGACAAGTTAATCCTTTTACACCATCGGCTTCTGAAGATCGATTCCCCCCCACCTCCCACTCAGCAGGAGAGTTAACCCAGTGGTGTTTAAGTCATCTCAGATGTCCCCTGTGTTACTTTGTGTTGGTTGGTTTGGATCTGAGGGGGATCTCCATGGGTTAGTTTGATCCTGGCTGGCTGATCAGACTGCCCGCTGTGTGTCTATACACACCACCTGATATCTGCACCCTCCGCGTTTGGCTTCGGATTCAGATGTGCTCTCTCTCTCTCTCTCTACACGCCAATACCATCTGTGTCTTCTCTCTCCTTCGAGCCCTTCAAAGCCGGCTTCTCTCTCTCTCTCTCTCTCTCTCTCTCTCTCTGTCTGTCTCTCTCTGTCTCTCTCTCTGTCAGTTCCTGATGTGATCTGCCCCACGAGGGTGCATTGGTGTCAGCTTGAGGGGCGTGCGTACGTCCGGCCTCTTTCTAATCTGGCCTCCACACCTCGCTGTGCCGCTGGGAAGCGTGACATTCACGTGTGCTGCGGTTTATCTGCACACGCGTGTGTGTGTGGGTGGGTGTGTGGGTGTGTGAGTTTGTTTGCTGTGGGGGTCTAACAGAAGTTTGTCTTTCTTTGTGTCTCTCTCAATGTGCGCACTCCGCAGTGCCCCAGCCACCCACCATCACCAAACAGGCTCCCAAAGACTACATCGTGGACCCACGAGACAATGTGGTCATCGATTGCGAGGGCAAAGGGAACACCAGACCCACGTATGTAACCCCCAGCCCCCATCCCACCCTCTCTCTCTCTCTCTCTCGTTCGTTCGTTCGTTCGTTCGTTGTCTCGCTCTGTAACGTGTTAGCCCCCTGGAGGCAGGCAAGGAGAGAGGACATCCTCATCTCAAGCAGACACCAAGAGAAGATTATTTCTCAGCCACCAACCATCATCCCAAGTGAAATTGGTTGTCTTATACACGGCTGTTTGCAGTCACTGGGCGCAATTGGCTGCCACGTTTGGCCCACGGAATGCACAGCCCATCCACTTTACAGGCGCTATATCAAATGCAAGGCCAAGAATAATCCTTGCATTTGTTTGATATAGCACTTTTCACATCTTCTACACAGCGCAAAGCTTTTCACAGGATAGACTGTAAAGTGAATTGACTGTATATATATTTGTGGGCGGAACGCGGCAGCTAATTGCGCACAGCAGCGTCCCCCCACCACCCCCCCCCCCCCTCACACACACACACACAGTCGTGGGTTGAAATGACCCAATTTATTATAGTTTTTCTTTTAGGGATTATTATTGGGCATGTGGAGTAAGGAAACTTACCCAAGGAATTTGCTCCTGCCTGGATTTGAACACACGTCTCATGCTTGTAAGGCGAGTGCTCTAATCACTGAGCTACAGGACTTCACGTTACATTATATTGTGTTATATTATATTATAAAATGCTTGTCCACAGAGTCTCCAAACTTGGCTGTAAATGCTTCCCCCTCGATGTCCTTCCAACCTGTGTTCAGTGCAAGGATTATTACGCTATTCAATCCATTTTAAGAGAATCGACCGTGCGATAAAAACACCATCTCGGATTGTCAACTAGAGGCTAAACGCGAACGACCCTGTGATTTCATTGACCTCCAGTGGCAGAAACAGGGTAGTGCGAAAGGAATCCAATTCACTGCACCATTCGCGTTCAGACCAGAGGATCCTCAGCCCTTGTCTGTGTGTAAATCACGTCTCCGGTTCGTGATCCGTCTGATTGTCGTCAAATCAACATGAGGAGTCCCTGTGGCTCAGTGGGTTAGAGCCACTCACTCGCCTTACAAGCTTGAGAGAGACCTGTGTTTCAAATCCAGGCAGATCAGGTCAGGTCAGGGCGAAACCTTGGGCAAGTTTCCTTACTCCACAGACACACACACACTCACAGAGGCCTAATATAATCCCACCAAAAAAAAACACAACAATAAAATTGCTCATTTCAACCCACGGCTGTTTGTGGGGAGACGCTGTTTGTGCGCAATCGGCTGCCGTGTATCGCCCGCAAATACGCAGTCAACTCACTATATGTAAACCGCTCTGAGACGCCATCCGGCGTGGAGGGCACTATATAAATCGAAATTGTTGTTGTTGTCTACAGTATCTATTCTGTGAAGAGCTTCGAGACGTCGGTAAGATGTGAAAAGCCGCGATATCGAATGCCAGGATTATTATTTATCATTATTATTATTATTATCTTAAACAGTCATAACTTATACCCCCACTTCCCTCCGATTGGTTTACTCCATCGGTTACAGCTACAGCTCCCGAGAAAGAGCTGTTCATTTTTTTACGTTTTCGTTCCCTGATGGACGGACGGACGGACGGACGGTTGAATCGAGGTCAATGTAAGCTGCCGGGAAAGCTCTCTGCCCACGTCGAGGGTGAAGCTGATCTCGGCTGACGTACTTGGTTGTGTTGGAGGGAGCTGGCTTTTCGCAGGGTTTATTTTTAGCCTCCCTTCTTGCTCTCAGTCACTCATCACTCAGCCCTGAGTCCAAGTCGCCCATCAGCGGCATGATTGCAAACAGCCGCGAAAGTACGACAACCAATTTCACTTGGGGTTGATGGTTGGTGGCTGACCCCCGCTCTGCCCTGGTTCGGCTTCAAACTATTTTGATCCTCGTCATACGTGTCAAACACGGGATGTTTTATGTGGGTGGTGGGGGGGGGGGGGTGGGGGGTGTTGGGTGGGTGTCTGACACACGCGGAAACCCACCATTGCATAAATCCCAGAGATAGATTATTGGATTGGAATGTAAATCCCCTCCTCCCCCCCCCACTACCCCCCCCCCCGCCCCCCACATCTTATTTACCTAATTCTGGAGACTATTCCGGTTGGCGTGAGCCAAGGCGCAGGATTGGTGGAGACTAACTGACTGACTGACCTTCTGTCTGTCTCACTTTCTCTATCCGCCCTCACTCACTCACTCACTCACTCACTCACTCACTCACTCACTCACTCACTCACTCACTCACTCACTCACTCACTCACTCACTCACTCACTCACTCACTCACTCACTCACTCACTCACTCACTCACTCACTCACTCACTCACTCACTGATTGACTGATTGAGTTTACTGCCTGCCCCCCCCCCACCCCTCCCGTTTTCCACAGCTACTCTTGGACCCGCAATGGGAAGTTCTTCAACGTTGCCAAAGACCCCAGAGTGACCATGAAGTCCCGGTCGGGGACGCTGGTCATCGACTTCCACTACAGCGGCCGGGCGGAGGACTACGAGGGCGAGTACCAGTGCACAGCCAGGAACGAGCACGGCACGGCCCTCTCCCACAAAATACTCCTCCGCGTCTCCAGTAAGATCCTTGGAAACATTGCCCGCGCGATTTACACGATTGTTTCCCACCGACAATCTTGGGTGACCGCGAATAAGAACACAAAGGAACGTGAGAATTAGGAACAAGGAAGAAGGAGTAGGACATTCAGCCCCTCGAGCCTGCCCTCCTCCCCTCCCCCTCCTCCCCTCCCCCTCCTCCCCCCACCTACCCACTCCGCACCCCCCCCCTCCCCCCGCCATTCAATAAAATAATCTTCTAATCTAACTCCACCTGACCACCCGCCTTATTCCCATATCCCTTTAATCCTGTTGTCCATAAGAAATCTATAAATTTCAGTCTCCAATGTGTTCAAGGACTGACTTGAGAGGATCTACAGCCTTTTGGGGTATAGAATTCCATCAATAGAATGATTATTAAACGGCTCGGTGGGCGTAGGTTGGTGGGGGGGGTCAGTGGGAGTAGACAGACAGAGTTGTTTTCAGGGCTGGGGATTTCTCGTTGCCCAGAGGATCTAATTCAAGGTCCTGGTCTTCATGTTCTAAACTCACTTCACGGCCTCGTCTCCCACACTCCCCCCTCGCCACCCTACAGGAGGGAGGAAGCCATTCAGCCCATCAAGCCCACAGCACCACATCCCATTTAACAACCCCCCCCCCCCCCCACCACCATCTAACTCACATTCTCCTACTTTCCCTCACCGAATCCTGGAATATTTCTCCTTCCCAAGCGTCAGTCAGAGTTCTCCCCAGGTGGTTTGGTTTCTCTGTAGCTTTAGCTGTGTGTAGCTCAGGCTGACCTGACTTGACGTTGACATTGTGTCACAGAGGCTCCGCTGTGGAGGAAGGAGAATCTGGAGCCGGTCCTGGTCCAGGAGGGAGCATCGGTCATCCTACCCTGTCAGCCACCCCCAGGACTCCCCGTCCCAGTCATCTTCTGGATGGACAGCTGTAAGTGGGGACCGCTCTGGCGTGTGTGTGTGTGTGAGGGGGTGTGTGTCTATGTGTGAGGGTGTTGTGTGTATGTGTTAGAGGGTGGTGTGTGTGTGTGAGGCTCTATGTGTATTGTGTGTGTAGTCTATTTAGAAGTGATTTCACTCTGTTTATGGTGTGTGTGTGAGTGAGTGTGAGCAAGCTGTTGTGTGTGTGTGTATGTGAGTGAGTGTGAGCAAGGCTGTTGTGTGTGTGAGTGTGAGCAAGGCTGTTGTGTGTGAGTGAGTGTGAGCAAGGCTGTTGTGTGTGAGTGAGTGTGAGCAAGGCTGTTGTGTGTGTGTGTGTGTATGTGAGTGAGTGTGAGCAAGGCTGTTGTGTGTGTGTATTCCCAGTGATGCAGCCAATCCCCCAGCACAGGCGAGTGTCACAGGGGCTGAATGGTGACCTGTATTTCTCTAACGTGATCCGTACGGACGCCAAGTTCGACTACATCTGCAACGCTCGTTTCCTCTTCACCCACACCATCCAGCAGAAAAATCCCATCACCCTGAAAGTGCTGACCAGTGAGTATGTGTGAAGTCCAGCAGCAGATTGCGTTGTGATTAGACGCCTAGCGAGAGGACCTAGGGTTTGATTTACCCAGACGAGAGAGGTAGGGGTGGGTGGGTTAGGGCCTAATGTAAGGCAACTTTCCTTTCTCCCAACAAACCTCCCTCTATGTAGCAGTGAGTAGGAACGCGCTCATTAGTTCGTGGTGGTGGGAGGTTTTAATAATCCCTTTGAAAAATTGACTAGAATAGTACAGTGATAGGAATCTGGCCATTTCAACCCATGGCTGTTCGTATGAGGGGTGGGGGGGGAACTCTGCTGTGCGCAATTGGCTGCTGCGTTTCACCCAGAATAGACACAGTCAATCCACTCAACGGTATACTCTGTGATAAGGTGTTGCTATATCAAATGCAAGGATTTTTTAATCATGATTATTATTATCATCAGTAAGACATTAATTCCACTCCGTTCCTGGAAGGATTTGGCTTTGACTCACCAATACCCCACCCACCCCCCCACCCACCTCCTCTCCCCCACATCCACCTACACTCACACACATACGCACACACACTGATTTTGCCCTAGTTAGCTTTGCCATTGTTTCACTTTCGGTTCAGAATTCATCTTAAGCTCACAGAAACATTACAGCTAACCTGTCGATTTGGTTGGAAATTCGCTGACGTTCCTCATGCTCACGCAGCCAAGTCCTTGGCCCGGGAATCCTCTTCTCTCTGGCCAATGGCTTGTTTAACTCCTCACCGATCACACTGCTCCCCACCCACCCCCCACCACCCACTCCCCAACACTGCGCTCACCCTTCCCATCCTCTGCTGGTCTCAAACACAACCTGCTCATCCGTCCTCTCTCCGACCCTCCCCCACCCTACCCCACCACCCCCCTCCACCCACCCACCCATCCACCCACCACGTCTAGCCTGAGTGTTGGGAGCTCTCACCGAATCGCAAGCTCTTCCATCTTCTGCTTACAAGTCCACCCCTTACCGCCCCCCCACCACCATTTTTCTTCCCCCCTCTCCATGCCCCCCACCCCCCCCTCCACTCCTCGCCACCCGCATGCTCCTTCCTGTTCTCCTAGTTGGTTTTGCACTCTCACATTGTTTTGTTTGTTACAGTGGATTCCAATAATGAATCAATCACACGCTTTGTGAATGACTCTGAATTGTATAGCGGTGAGTGGACCACCACCTTCTGGAGAACTTTGCGGACTTAACCCTTTAGTCTCCTGATCTTAACCAACCCCCTCCCCCCCCCCCACTCCTACACAGCCCATCCCAGAGTGGCCTGAAAATTCCACCTAGTTTTAGCCTAGTCCGCAAGAGCATTTTTTAAAATGTGTACGAGCGTCTTAAAATTAAAGACCTCGCCCTTTTTTTTGTGTTTGTGTGTGTTTCCCAATCGAGATTGGGTTTGAGAATTTGTTTTGCCCCGATTCTGCCCCGTCTTTGATCTGCGAATGAAAGAGGGTCCGGGCTTTCGAAGGCTAAGACCAGGTGGAATTTTATATCATTTGAATGGATGGACGGATCATTTCGCAATCCATGGATCTACTGACCAAAGACTAACCTGTGCACCCCTGTGTTCTCTTCAGCCCAGCAAACATGTGCTTTTTTTGGGGGGGTGGTTTCATATTGCTATTGACTCACTCACTCACTCACTCATTGGCTCACTGACTCACTCACTAGCTCACTCGCTAAACGCAAGACCACACTTTGGTTACCATCTTGCCAAGCCCCACATGGAAGGGGATTCCCTAACCCAATCCCTTTCCCCCCAATCCCAATGATGGCTTTGCTGCCAAATGCGGTTTGGAATTAAGAGTCGGATCATGAAGGAAATGCAGCGCATTTTTTTTTTTTTGCGCGTGTTGAACTGCGCCTGTCACGTGTAGAGCAACACCCTGAAGTGCATCACGCGGGCTGGCACGCGTCTACGAGATACAGTACTGCGTTTTTAGAGTGTTTTTGGAGGTGGGGAGGGGTGTGGGGGGGGGGGGGCACAAGGCACGGGGGGAATGTCAGGGAATGGGCACATTGTGAGCAAAGGCTCAGTTGCCAACGGTGGGATCGAAGGAGTGAGGAAACGAGCAGTGTAGATGCCACGTGATATCTCTGCGAGGTGGCAATGCAACTGGGAACGCCGCTATTACAGGGTGTATCTCGATAGACTCTAAAGATGATTTGGGCTCGCACGCCTGGTTTGAAGCTAACACGGCCGCCCTTCCTTCCTTAATTGTGTAATTAACCGCAAAAAAAAGTAATGAAGGTGATTCTCGTATCTTATTGTGTTGTTCTTAAGCGCTGTGTGTGTTTGAACCCGGCCAGCAAATGGGACATTAGCATTACCTACTTGCATTTTAGACCCCCACCGCACCACCGTCCCCCAACTAACTCAATAATTCTATGATTAATTCTATCAGAAATGGGGCTTGAAGTTGAGGTACTAATGGTGAGGTACTATCGGCCTAATGGTGATCTAATAGAAGGGTGGAACAGGCTGGAGGGGCTGAACGGCCTAGTCCTGTCCCTGTGTTCCCTAACCGGTCAGACTCACTCACTCGCAGGAACCCTCGATTCTGAGCCCTCTTAAAATAGCTTAAGACAGCAAGGTACCTGACAAGAAGAGAGACACAGGGAGAGAGAGAGAGAGAGAGAAGAGAGACAGGGGAAGACCTCAGGCCTTGGTGAGGTCGCTGTGGTGTTTGTCGGTGAGGGAGGAACGCGGCTGATTTGACCTACTCCCCACCTTGTCAGCAGCTCGACCAGTCACGGAGCTGACCCCCAGGTTCATGTCACCAACCGGGACATCCAGCAACATAATCATCTTGCGAGGAGAGGACCTGTTGCTGGAGTGCATTGCATCTGGAGTGTACGTAACCAACGTCTGTCTGGGTGGGTGGATGGGTGGGGAGGGTGGGGAGGTGGGGGGGGGGTGAGAGTGGGGGGGGCGGTGGAGAGGATGAGGTGAGGTTGGGGACGGTGATGGGAAACAAAAGAAAAATGTATTTCCTTTTAGTTATAAAGGGATCAGTAGCCAGCGGGGTTGGGAGAAGAGGGAGGGGAGAGGGAGAGGGTTGGAGTGGAAGGGGAGGGGAGACAAGTCCATCTTGGGATTGTTAAGGAAAGAATCGGGGAGAGATGAGGGGGGTGGGTAAGAAGGAATATTTTTCACTCCAGAGTTGGGATATGGAATTTTATCATGTATTGTAATAATTCGGGATAAACTAGAACGTCCTTCCTGGCTTCCATCTTCCTCCCCCTCACCCCCCCCCCCCCCCCACCACCCCGCTCCTCAACCCAAACTCTTGTCCTCTCCTCCCCCACCCCCCCAACCCACCCCATCTCTTCCCTCGACCTCTCTCTGCCCCTAACCACACTCTTACCCCATGACTTCAGTGGTGGCCTCCCAACACGTTTGGGCGTCCCCTTCTGACTGACTTCCCCTCTCCCTGCTGCTCAGGCCCACGCCTTACATCATGTGGCACAAGAAGGGAGGAGAGCTGCCCAGGGACAAGATCAGGCTGGAGAACTTCAACAAGACCCTGCGTATCGTGGACGTGTCGGAGGAGAATTCCGGAGAGTACTTCTGCCTGGCATCCAACAAGATGGGGAGCATGAGGCACACCATCACCGTCAGGGTGAAAGGTGACTGAGTTGTGGGGGGGGCGGGGCTGGGGGGAGTATTATCGGACTCGATCAGGCCGAAACAGACTCGATGGGCCGATTGGCCTCCTTTTGTGCTTTAAGATTCTATCACGCAAACACACACACACACACACGCCCTCCTCACCCCCATCCCACCCCACCCGCGTACTGGTTTACGGACAATGGGAGAGTCCAAATCGGGGTTGGGAATAATATTTGTTTGAATCAATCTCCACAACTGGGAGGTGAAAGAGAGCCTTTATATCATTTAATTCCTCCCTCTTCTCTCTCACGTTATCTTGTCTCTCTCCCCCCCCCCCCCCCCTCCCAACTATTCCAATCTCAGGATAAGTTCCCTGCATACCTGGGACTAAACTAGGGCTCGGTGGTTTGGTTTGAATCGATTGGGATCCCCTTAAGCACCAGGATGACTCACGTGAAGCCAGTGAGCAGAGCTGTATCAGTGTAATTTCCAGTTGTTATAAACGCTTATCCTCTCTCTCTCTCTCTCTCGCTCTCTCTGTCTCTATCTCTCTCCCCATCTCTTGTATCTCAAAGCTGCTCCATATTGGCTGGACGAGCCAGAGAACCTGGTGCTGTCTCCTGGAGAGTATGGGAACCTGGTTTGCCGAGCGAATGGAAACCCCAAACCCAACATCCAGTGGCTGGTGAACGGGGAACTGATAGAGAGTGAGTTTTGGTGGGAGAGGGGTGTGGAGGGGTGGGGGTGAGGGGTGGGGTTAAACTCCCTGAAATATCATTGCTGTTATTGTTGTTGTTGTTGCGACAACCACCAACCCCACTATCTCACGCACTTACTTCACACACCCTCCCCCACACACTGACTCCCCCACCCACACACATTGACCCCACTCTCCCCACTCTCCCCACCCACCCACACAGCCGCGAGCGGAGCGGACAGTAACTCATCGCCGTGACCCATCTTTCTCTTTCGTCTCCAAAGAGGCTCCTCCGAACCCGAGCCGGGAGATCTCGGACGACACCATCATCTTCCGGGACGCCCAGATCGGCAGCAGCGCAGTGTACCAGTGCAACGCTTCCAACGAACACGGTTACCTCCTGGCCAACGCCTTCGTCAGCATCCTTGGTACAGCCTCCCCACCCTTAGCGTCTCTCCTCTCTACACACAAGTCCATAACTCTCTCCTCTCCACAGTCCTATTAGCTCAGTGGTTAGAGCCACTCACTCGCCTTACAAGCATGAGGCTTGTGTGTCAAATCCAGGCAGGTCAGGTCAGCGCGAAACCTTGGGCAAGTTTCCGTACTCCACACACATACAACACGCACACACACGCGCCTTAATAATAATCCCTCCCAAAAAAACCACAATAATAAAATTGGTTATTTCAACCCACGGCTGTGTGTGGGGGGGGGGGAACGCTGCTGTGCGCAATCGGCTTCTGCGTTTCACCCACAAATATAAAGTCAATTCACTTTACAGTCCATTCTATGAAGCGCTCTGGGCCACAGTCTAGAAGACGTGAAAAGAACTACCGGTATATCAAATGCAAGGATTATTATTATTACACACAGCCCTAATCCTCTCCTCCACACATATCCCCAAAGCCTCGAAATATTGAAACACTTTGAGACATTAAGCCCTGGGCGGGGGAAGGTGCAATGTATATAAGTGAGTGTTGTCTGGTGGTTACTACAACCACCCACGTTTGATGCCTCTCGGTCTCTCCGTTGTTGCAGATGTTGTCCCCAGAATGTTGTCACAGAGAAACCAGATAGTCAAAGTGATTGAAAACAGCCGAACCAGACTGGACTGCGCGTACTTTGGCTCTCCGATCCCCAACCTGCGCTGGTAAGAGACACTTCATCGTACCGTTGTCCTGTGTGGGTGGAGGTGTTGGGGTGGGGGTGGCGTGGTGTGGTGTGGAGGGGTGGGAAGCAGAAAGGTTCTCGGTCTCCCTCAGCAATCCTTCCACCCGCCCCCCCCCCCCCCCCCCAGCCCATCTCTCAAATACTCTTCCCTATTCTGTCCGGAGGTTCAAGAACGAACAGGGCAACAACCTCTATGGAGGCAAGTACCTGATCCACGACAACGGGACGCTGGAGTTAAGGAGAGCTCGCAAGGATGACGAGGGCACCTATACTTGCGTGGCCACCAACGTGCTGGGCCAGGCTCAAAACCAAGTGCGGCTGGAAGTCAAAGGTAAGAGAGTCCCTTAGCTCGGTGGCTGGAGCGCTCACCCTGCAAGCCTGGGTTCGATTCCCGGACAGGGCGAAACCTTGGGACAAGTTTCATTACCCCACACACACGCACACGCACACACACACACACACACACACACACACACAGACAGACACACAGACGCGGGCGCATGCCTTATGTTGTCACCTAGCAGTAAGTAAGAACCCGGTTGTTAGTGGATTGGCGGATCGCTAATAATTCCCAAAGTAGTTTTTTAACTCATGAATTTGGTCAGTCGACCCACTGCTGTTTGTGAGACACAGCTGCGTGGAATTGGCTGCCGCGTTTCGCCCATTAAAAACTCACTCACTTTACAGCGTATTCTGTGAAGCATTTCGAGAGACATTTAGTAGCCCCGATAAGGCCCGCTATCAAATGCGGTGGGGAGGTGGGAGCGGGTGTGGGGTGGGGGGTAGGTTTGGGGTTGTGTGGGAAGGGTGGGTTGGGGGGGGGGGGTTTGCTGAGATCTTTGATTTTTTTCTAAAGAACAAACCCACCCACATGTTGCATTGTCTTCTCCCTCGTTTTTGCCTTTCAGATCAGACGAGGATCATGAAGGCCCCGGAGTCGATCGTGGTGAAGAAGTCGCGCACGGCGCGGTTCGACTGCCGCATCCGACACGACCCCACCCTCAAGCTGACAGTCACCTGGCTGAAAGACGACAAAGTCTTGTCCTTACCCTGGAGGTACGAGCCTTTTGCCTTCTCCCTTCCCTCCCCTTCCCTTCCCTTCCCTTCCCTTCCCTTCTCTTCCTTTCCCTCCCTTCCCTCCCCTCCCCTTCCCTTCCCTTCTCTTCCTTTCCCTCCCTTCCCTCCCCTCCCCTTCCCTTCCCTTCTCTTCCTTTCCCTCCCTTCCCTTGCCTCCTCCCGTCAGTTCATCATCTCCAGGGGGTTTCCATGGTTCCCAGGCCTCCTGACTCCCCCAGGCCTTTTAAGAGCTCCGAGATGCCGCCCCCACTAAGTCTACTGTATAAAATGCAAGTTGTTGCTGTCATCTTGCTCTTCGACCTTGCCTTTGTTCTCCTTCCTACCTCAATCCTCACCATCCCCCTTGCCCTCCATCCCTCTTCCCTTCTTGACTCTGACACTCAGCTGTGAAAGGTTCGAAATCTTGACTGCCTACCACCTTGGGCGGTCGTTCTGATATGAGGGGGGGGGTGGCTGCTATATAAATGTTGTTAGTTGATGTTGACGCTGTGGATTTGAGCTCATTGGGAATTCTGACCAACTGCCTCCAAGAGCTTTTATTTGTAGTTGTTGTTGGGTTTAAGCCTCTTCCTCCCCCTCCCCCCGCTCACACCTCTGGTCTCTGAGCTCACAGTCTGTGGGTGGATGGGTGCGTGGTTGGGTGGGGGTTTGGGAGGGAGGTGGGTGGGTGGGTGGGTGGGGTGGGAAGGAGGGAGGGAAAGTCTCTGCTGCTCCGTCTCCGTCCTCCCCTGAAGGAACTCCGTCTCTCACCTTCGCTTTCAGGATGAAGAAGGACGAGGACTCGTTAACCATCGTCAACGTGTTGGACCGAGACGAGGGCGTGTACACGTGCGTGGCCAGCACCGAGCTAGACAGCGACTCCGCCAAAGCCTTCCTCACCGTCCAAAGTAATGGCTCGGCCCGTACAGTCTCCACATCATCACTGGCATCGCCCGCCCAGTGACAAACATGGGATGGATTCCTGTTCCGTACTTGCAATAATAACACTAGCATTAATAGTAAATAGCAGTAATGGTAAAATTATTAATTAATAATAAGTAATAATAATAATAATCGTCATAAATAATATAACTGTTTGGCGAATTTTAACCATGTTCTGCTCTTTCTTCAGCGAGCTCAACTCGACTGTTGGCTTTGTCTGTCGGAAGGGCAGATAGCTCCCTCTAGGGAATTGAGACGTTAATGGAATTGATGGCGAACTAACCTCTAACCTTCCTGTTTGCATCCACAGTTGTTGCTACCCAAACCCCTTCGCTTTCTGCTGTAATGAAAGGTAATTAGCTGACTAATTACCCGCTTTACCCTCTCCTGAAAATCGCCCTCAGGCTCGCAAAGCCACCCACCCGGTGATTGGCTAAACTCTGGTCACTTTCAGATCGGCCCTCACCTCCCCGAGACCTGGAGCTGACGGATCCCACCGACCGGAGCGTGCAGTTAACCTGGATCCCGGGCGACGACAACAACAGCCCCATCACAGGTACAGAGAAGCTTCTCTGCTCAAGGTCGTAGCGTAAGAACGTAAGAATTCCCTTCTGTAGGCGGACGAAGAACCGAATGTCTATCCAATTCGCCTTCCGCCATCACGCCGGCCGCTTGTGCTTGTACAGTATTCCCGAGATATATTCTTTGGTGCGACCTTAAGTGTCGGTGGAAGGGGGAGAGACGAGGAGGCGCGAATAAGACAAGCGATGGCTGACGTGTGTCGTTTTTTTTTCCTCAACGCAGAGTTCATCGTGCAGTTCGAGGAGGACCGGGTTCAACCCCGGAAATGGCACAACCTGACCACGTTCCAGAGCCACATCAACTCAGCTGTTTTGGATCTCTCGCCGTACGTCAACTACCAGTTCCGTGTCATTGCGGTCAACGAAGTGGGAGCCAGCCAGCCCAGCTTACCCTCCGAGAGATACCAGACAACAGGAGAAGGTGAAACGTCAGGCCTGGGACCTGTCCCATCCGTTTCCGATTCTCACAGTATTGATCATTGGCTCGTTTTGCCCTCAAAATATTACACGGTCATATCCACCTCACTGTATATTTTCCGGGGGAGGGCTTTGAGACGTCTCAATTACGTCAAAAGCGAGGATTATTATTATTATTATTATTATGAGGTTCTAGTTTACGTTTTTCCTCAAAGCAGGTCCTTCAAATTCCCATCGCTGCCCCTGGGAAATCACACGAGGGGAGTGTTCCAATATATTTCACCTCCCGCGTTCTTTACTCCCTCTGTTCTACATGAGCTGTGAATCGAACTTGTACTGAGTGAGTTGGACATTAACGCTAATGTTTCTCTGTCTATCCCAGCTCCTCTGTCCAATCCCACCAACGTCAGAGTCGTTGGATCATCAAAGAACAGCATGGATATCAGATGGATGGTAAGTCCTGGTCTTTAAAGTCCTCGTCCTCTTGTACATGTTACAGATAGTCTGGCTGATCATTGGAGGAAGGTGCAGAGGAGAGCAGCAACTTGCATTTTACACAGCTCCCCACATTATAGTAGAACACAACAACAACAACAACAACAACACTACATTTATAGAGCGCCTTTCACGTTGGGAGGACGTCCCAGGGCGCTGAACAGTCAAGGGAGAGGGGTGGGAGAAAGTTAGGAGTGGAGGGGGAGAGTTGGGAGGACAGCAGAAGGGACGGTCGAAGAAGAGGGTCTTGAGACCGGCCTTGAAGGAGGCAAGGGAGGGAAGGAGACAAAGGAACTGTGTGGGATGGAGTTCCAGAGCATGGGGGGCAGAGAGGCTGAAAGCCCATCTCCGAGCTCTTAATAGTTGTTCGCCGAGCAAGGAGGAAGGGGGAGGGTGACGTAGGTTCATGGGAATTTTGACGACAAGCAGCTCACGCTGTGCGCCCTGTGTCTCGTTGCCCAGCCTCTGAACGCGACCCAGGTCAACGGGCCGGGCCTGAAGTACCTGGTCAGCTGGAGAGTGGCCGAGACTGACCACGAGTGGAGCACGGCCATGGTGACCAGGGCCAACTACGTGGTGTCGCATACTCCCGTCTTCACCCTCTTCGAGATCTCGGTCCAGGCCATCAACGACTTTGGGGCAGGCCCGGAACCCGACATCGAGATCGGCTACTCGGGGGAAGACTGTGAGTGTCGCACGCTGTAATCATCAACGACGACAACAACAACAACTTGCACTTATATAGCGCCCACACATCCCCCAACTCACTAGTGTCCCAGAGCTCTCCTAGCATAGATAGAGTCTTGAATCCTACAGCACAGAAAGAGGCCATTCGGCCAATCAAGCCAACCGGCTCTTTGAAAGAGCCACCAGCTAGTCCCCCACTCCCCACCCTCTCGTGTCCCACAGCCTTCCCCACTTTTTTCCTTCTAAAGTATCTATCCATTCATTGCGTAGTAACGTTCACACCACACACAGACACTTGCAAACGAACGCCAGTGGGTGGCAAACAACCAAAGGAACAACTGACAACAACAAAATTAAATTGATCCAGCTCCGTTCACGTTGGGAAGATGTCCCAAGCTGCTGGTCAAAGCAAACACACATACACACACACACACACACACACAGATAGGCCCCAGGCTGCCTGTTTCACGTCACTTGCCTCATGTTCTCTGCTTTGTGTGTAGATCCCAAGGCAGCTCCCATCCTCTTCTCCAGGAGGAACATCAATGGCACGACCGTCCTGCTCTACTGGAGGCCGGTGGCTGAAGAAGATCTTCAGGGACAAGTCAAAAGCTACAAAGTAAAGTAGGCGAAGGGCCCTCAACGCTCTGCCATCTTGTATTTTGATCAGTGTTGTGATTGGGCATGGGGGCGGGGGGGAAATTGCCTGTGTGATTTGATATATCTTTGTTATCATGTGTGTGTGTGGGTGACTGTGTTTATGTGGGGATGAAGGTGGAATAGTGGGGGGGGGGGGTGAGGGAGAGTGTGTTAACCCTACACCTTCCCATCCCCCAACCCGCCCGCCTCACTCCAACCCAAGATTCAACGTCCACAAATGGCCCAGTTATTGTGGGTGAGAGAGTTCCAGATTCTACTCCAGGTCTGAGGTTTGACTGATTGCCTGCTACCAAATGTATTCGGTTTAATTACCAACTCGACCCTCATTGCGTACATCACATTTGTATGTGTTGGGCTGGGATGTAGGTGATCTTGTGGTTTCGCGGGTGACTCCTCTATTGAAGCCCCGAGTGTTAAGGCAGATTACCCCCCACTCCCCCACCCCCCGCAGCTGGTAAAGACTCTTATTTCTCCTCAGGTTCAGTATTGGAGTGAGGGCAGTTTGCTCAGTCCGACCAGGCAGAGGTCACGCACCAAGATAGTAGAATTCCTCGGTGAACGCACGCGGGGTCTGCTGTCGGGCCTGACGCCCTACTCCATGTACAAGATGCAGATCGCGGTGGTCAACGGCAGAGGTAGAAGTAAATGGAGCGCAGAGTTTGCGCTGAACACCACTGAAGGAGGTACGTAAACCCGGGATTAAGGTGGACGAAAGTGGTCTCTCGGTGTGTGCAAAGTGTAGCAGTTTAGAAACTAGTTCTTGAGTGAGCCCAGTGACTGACTGCCTACACTCTGCGGTGTAGGCAGTCAGTCACACCTCTTCCACGCTGGTCATCAAAGGAAATCCCGTGTTCTCCAGGGGTCTGTGGGTTTCTCTTGAGGTTGGATTTCCATCGCTCTTCAGGTATTGATTTTAGCTCTCGATTTCCCCCGTAAATTGTGGTGTTACGTTTAAGGCTTGTACTGCCGCTTGTGAGTGACTTGAGGTGGGTTTGAAGAATGCCTCATGAGTATGTGTATCATTCCTCGTGCGTGGGTTGCAGTCGGCAGGCTCCTGGTGTGAGATGGACGTCTGCGCTGTTTTCATCCTCGTCGTCATCTTCTGCTCTTGGGATAGTTTCCTGACTGTGACTGTGATTGTTTTTTTTCCATTCCCCCCACCCCCATCAGTCCCTCAAAAGCCAAATTCCCTGAGGATCAGACAGCCAGACTTGGATTCCATTATTTTGGAATGGACGCGTCCATACTATCCCAATGGGATCATCACCGGCTACACGCTCATGTTTCACCCTCGTAAGTTCTACACTCCACCCACTTACCCCTCCTCCCACCCCATCCCGTTTCCTCCATGTTGGGAAACTATCAATGGAAGAACGTTGGAATAGCCATCAATCTAATGGACAGACCTCACCCAATGGTGTGTTTGCCAGATCTCGGTCCAGGACCTTGAGTTTACTGTGGTTGTGTCTGTCCATTGGACCACATTGGTCTTGTCCAATTTATCCCAGAGACATTTAGTCTAAATTGCTGGGATTGAGGAAGGAACAATGATGACTTTGTCACATTCCCAGGTCTGCAACCTAAACTGCAACCAGTGACCTCTCCTGTAAAAGGCTCTCATCACCCCATCCTCGCCACCAGGCTCCTCCAGGCCCCCAATCTCCCCGCACACGACTTCAAGGTCCTCATTCTAACTCTCAAATGCTACTGCTCTCTTACCTCTGTTATCTTCTGTTCTATTTTTACCCCGCACACCACCCCCACCCTAACCACAACACATTCACTTCCACTTGTTACCAACTCAAGCCTGTTACCATCTCCCCCACCCCACCCCCCCGAACCCCAACCCCCAAACGCTCCCTTCGCTCTATCGCTGAGCATGCCTTCAGGTTTCACGGCCACCCCCACTTCACCTTCCCACCGCTATCCTCTGGAACTCTCCCCCTAAATCCCTCTCTCTCTCCGCATTCAATACCTACTTAAAAAAAAAAGAGAGCGTTGGCTTGGACCTTTCTGCACCCCCTTCCCCCCGCCATGTCCCTGTAAAGCGCTTTGAGATGGCTTCCACCGTGAGCGTTGCTGTGGTCAGTAACAAGCGGCTGTTGAATCGCATGTTTGCTTCATTACTTCCCCCAACAGTGAACGGCTCCTACTCCAACCGTAACGTGACCTATAGTAGGCTCTCGGCCAGTCAGACCACCTACACAGTGGAGAGGGTCGACTCCAACACCAGGTACAGGTTCTACCTCTTTGCTAGGACCAGGCAAGGACTGGGAGACGCCATCGTGCTGAACTCGCCCGGCTTCGCCAACGAAGGTAAAGGTACAGGCCGAGCCGAGCCAAGCCGAGCGCCAAGAGTTAATACTGTGTGAATTAACCCTACACTGCAGGCAGGTCTGGAGAGGAGAGGAGAGCAGAGGAGAGGGGAGTTGAGTTGGGGTAGAGGACATGACGAAAGCACTATAGTAGCTGTTCTTTGACTGACCTTTGCGAGATGGTGTCTCCATTATTACGTGAGGAGTGGAAATTTTAGCCATCAATAATTCACGACCACCGAGTGAAACGGTTAAGTCTGTAAACGGAGACAACGCACCCAACCTCTGCGCACCTTAAACGGTTTCCTTCCCCCCACCCGTCCCACCCCCCGATCTCTCTTTCTCTCTCTCTCTCTCTATCTCCCTCAACACTTTGGTTTCCAATTGGTTTCCAATTGTGCACGTTCATGCCACCTGTCGGCAATGACGTGGAGCGGGTTTTGGGATCGTGGGCTCTCTTGGGGCGGGCAGGAGGGCAGGAGGGCGGGCGGGCGGGTTAGCGATTGTGTCCGAGGGTTTAAAGCTCGCTGCTCTTGGCCGCCCGACGAACTTGGAACCCAGTGAGTACAACAACTCGACCACAGTGCGGTTTCCAGCCTAACCTTTAGTATTTTTTATCATTCGTAGTATTATTATTATTATTATTGTTGTTATTATTTCCCCCTTTCCCCCAAAAAAAATTTTTTGATTTTAACCCAACGTTCTTAAAGCGAAAACCATGAGAGATGTTGGGCATCAGGTGTCTTTACTCTTGTGTGTGTGTGTGTTTCTGACCATTGGCAACTCTTAATTCCCCCCCACTTCCCTCCCCCACCCCCACGTCCTCAGCTCGGGTAGTGACTCTCCAGTGCCTTGGGACGTCCTCCTGATGTGAAAGGAGCTGTACAAGTGTGATTTTATTGTTGTGTGTGAGAGTGTGTATGTGTGTATATGTAGCATTATGGCCATGCTGTAGTGAGTTACGGGCTGGAATCGAAACAGAGACGATCGGAATATCTCTTGACTTGAGGTTTGACTTGTTTATATTGAGCTTCTGGTGTGGGTGGGAGGGAGGGAGTTCTGCTGACATTCAATTGATGGCATATTACGTTCCTGATATAGGGCATAACAGTGCGTGTATATGTATATAACAGTGACCACCAAATTACAGTCACCCAAACTCCATATTGGACTTTCAACATCTCTGCAACTTTGAGTCTCTCTCTCACTCTGTGCATTTTTGACTGTTTAATCTCTTAGTCTTTTCTGTTTCCTTTTTCTTTTCTCTCCTCTTTGCCTTACTGAAGTCACTCCCACCATTGAGGTTGCCCAAACAGAAGGAGGTAACAGGGAGGGTGGGTGGGGGGGGGAGGTGGGGAGGGGGAATGGTGGGGAAGGGCAGGGATGGGGTGGGATGTGGGCGGAGATTGCTTTGCTTGAAACATGACCCCAGTTTCATGTGGAAAAATGGATACCTGGAAATGAAGAGCAAGGCTGTATATACTGTATGGAGATGTGACCAGATTGTCCCACTCAATACCTACTGACAATCAGAATCATTTCTCTCCCCGTTTGGTCCAGAAGCTTTCACGTCGGGAGGACGTATCAAAGCGCTCCACGGTATTCGCTGTATTCACTGTGTGTTCTGTACAGCGGGCGATAAATAGATCAGATGGTTATATACTCAATCCTCGTCTCGCTTCCTGGTATCATATATTTTTTCGCGCACGTGTGTGTGTGTACGCGATATATACTGTGATTGTTTCTGCAAACAAATGCACAGCATCTCAGGAATGCTTTGGCGTGTCACTTGGTGACTGCTTTAACCCATCGCATGTGCTGTAAAGCCACGGTTGGGAGTTACGCAGTATATATTGCCGTGTGGTTACTTACTGTTGCATCGGCTGTGTGGTGGGGGGGGTGGGGGGGGAACGTCGTTGTTGTCGGAAGCACGTGCAATGAGGAGCCATCATCCCCAGCCTGCCCGTCTCTTGTCCCATCCATCACCACCTCGCTTCCCCATTGTTAACTGATGCAACTTGCGCTCGGGCAGGTCGTGAGAGGACGTACAGTTGTGTGGCTGAGTGATGTGTTATCGGGAGCGAGAGTGAGAGAGAGAGATAGATAGAGAGAGAGAGAGAGGAAGAACTTGCTCGCTGATGAACGGCCATTCCATTGTACTTTTTGATGCTTTTGTGCAGTCGGGGTATCGAGTAACTCGGAGTTACCTTGTGTGACGGTGACTTTTAATAATAATAATAATAATAATAATCCCAGCTTTCGGTAATAGCGCTTTCCGACATCTAGGAGACTTGAGACACAAATATACAAGTCAATTCACTTGACAGAACACATTCCGTGAAGCTCTTTTGAGACGTCGATAAGATGTGAAAAGCCGCTATATGAAACTGGAAGGATTATTAACACTGTCATTATTATTATTAACAAAGTGGGGTGAGTTGATATCTTGCGGGCGAAACGCGGCAGCCGATTGAGCACAGCAGCGTCCCTGTAAAACAGTCGTGGATCGAGTGACCAAGTTAGTGTGTATCGCGTTTTGTTGCTTCCGCCTGTACACACAGAGTGGCTGAGCAAAAGTCCACCAGTCCACCATGTGGGGCTCTGTGATTCCGCATCAACACCATTAACCTTGCGGGAGAAAAGAGGGGGAGGGCAGACAAACAAACAAACTGCTGACTGCGAGAGATTTAGCCCAAATCAGCTAACGCAGTCAGCGGAAAAGGCCGAGGCAGAATAACTGAGCGCTTTGCAGATTTGCTACTGCAGCCTTCAGACTGGGGGGGAAAGGGGATTGAGACGAGGGTGTGTGACACCCACAACAAGATAGATAGATGTTCTTTCGCTCTCTCTCTCTCTCTCTCTCTGTCTCTCTCTCTGTATCTCTGTGACTGTGCAATTCTCCTTTTTTCTCCTTGTCTGTGTGTGTGTGTGACTCCCCTTGATTCGTACCTTTTCTGTCTGTCTCAATCTCTCTCTCGTTCCCTCTCTCCCTCTGACTCTGTCTCAGTCTCTGTCTGACTGTTTGTCCGTCTCTGTCAATTCCTCCCTCTGTCTGTCAGACCCCGTCACTCCCTTTTCCTCTATCGCTCTCTCTCAGGTCCTGCTCTGTCTCAGTGTCCGTCCATCTGCCTGCGTCTGTGACTCGCCCCCCCACCCACTCCACCTCTCCCCACCTTCTGTCTCCCTTCTCCCCCTCGCTGTGTCTGAGAAACTAGGACCTGTTTGTATCTGGCCTGTGAAGGGCTCTGCGTTTGTTGCAGTGTCTGCATTTGGGTTGGGAGGGTGGGGGGGGGTCGGGAGGAAACGAGTGTGAATCCTGCTGTTCAGCTGAAACATGGAATCTCACAAATCTCCCAGTCTCACAGCAAAAAAGCCAATGTCCGAAAATATAACATTGTGCAAAATACCGGAAAATGCTTAACTTACTTCCGATTCCACAGTCTGCACAGCGCCAAAACACATTCAACTCCTCCCCCCCCCCACTCCACATCAGCCCCCACCCAACCCCACCTCTCCTAATCCCCCTCCCACTCTACTCCTATTCCCCTCCCCTACACACGCTATTCCCTTCTCTCTTCCCCATGTGTTCGCCAAGTTGCCCATCAAACGCATGGGTGTAAAACTGCCTCAACCACGAGTTCCACACACTGTGTAAAGTCTCCAAAACTCCCCTTGCGGATACGCTAAATTCAATCATTTCCCCCCCCCCCCAAACCCCTGACTGTCCAATGCCTTGTGACGAGCTCTCGACGTGAACGGCGCTGGGGCAACGGTTGCTTTGTTGGTGCCACGATTCTTTCGAGTGTTTTCCGGGCGAGGTGCTCAGGGCTAAGGCTGGAGGAATTCGGGGAGGGGTGCTCGGGGCTGTAGTGACTGCGCTTTCTGACTGCGAGAGCATGGCTTGGCTTGGCTTGGGGTGGGGGGGAGAAACGCCCTGACTGACGTCGTGTGCTTTGCAACGCTGTAGGCTGATGTCTTCACCCACCGTTCCCCGATCCCGCCCCTCCTCACGCCATCCATCCATTATCAAGCTTTCAGCCGCATGTCCTCACTTTATTTGTGTGAAGTACTTTAACCTCTGACCGTGAGCTTGCCACAGAATGAACACGAACACAGAGATCACAGGGACATTGCAATCATTTTTTTCCTTCCCAACTTGAACCTATTTCAGGTTCAAAACATCCCTGACTTGGCAATTATACTATTGACCTTTGAATAGGATGCTATCTCTACCCACTATTAAAATGCTTTGTGGATTTAGCTGGTTAGGCTCCAGCAGTTTACACACACACTTTGGGTTTCCCCCACCCCACCACCACAAGCCTTGACTCTTGCCAACCTACACCTAATACTTTCCGGGGTTAGGTTAGCAAGATATGTCCCTCAAACTGGAGAGAGAGGCCGCAGTCTATCTCTGGAATTTCCTTGTGGGACACAATGGCAATCTCAGCTTGGTCTGGGAATTGGGTTGGGTTACATGATAGTCGATGGCCCTCCCACCATACCAATCCGTTTGATTTTCTCTCTCTCTCTCTCTCTCTCTCTCTCGTCTGAGCATCTGAGCATCTTTAGTGATCTTAGCATTGATAGTTCTCATCAGCCACAGTGAGATATCTTCAATGACTGCGTCAGAGTTTGGATATTTTTCAAATACCCCCTCCCCACCACCCCCGGCTTTTCTCTTCGCGGTTGGACTAGAGTTAGAGGAGGCAGCAGCTGGAGTACACGAGATGGCAATGACTCTACACACACAACATTGGTTTCGTTCAGCTCAGAGGAAGGGACTGCTCGTTGGACCATCTGCCCACAGCCAAACTTCCCAACAGAATTCACTGAAGAAAATAAGATGACAATCCCACAGTTGGACTGCGCGCACAAGGCTCCGTCGAGAGGTCCGTTGGGAGAGCAGGTTTCCAGGGCTCAACCCATGAAGTTCTTCAGGTCACTGTCTCCTTTGAGCTGCTACGAGGAGTCGGGTTGCCAGCGGTAGAGGGTGGAATCCGACACCCAAAATGGTCGGCTGTCCCCACCGCGGTCTCTCCAGTGACGGGCGGCGAACGGGACGACGGCAGAGAACAACCTTGAGTATTGGCGAGGAGCCGAGATGTTGTCGCCAGGCTCTGGGGCAAAGCGTCCCCTACGGGGGTGGCATCCTGTAGGTTGCCAGGAACCATCAGTGCATGGGTGGGGAGAGAGAAACAGAGAGAGAGAGAGAGAGAGAGAGAGAGAGTGGCGGTGGGGGGGGGGGGGGGGGAGTAGGGTGGGGGCAACGACAACAACAAAAAATGCATTGTCCTGGTGCGTTCAAACATCGAATGACTCGTAGCCTGCAATGGGTTGGTGCCTCATTGTTGTTGTTGTTGTTTTTCTTCCCTCCCTCTCCCTCAGTTCTCCCGAGGTTTACACCCACAGACCAGCAAGCCACCATCGCCGTCACCACCGTTGCCACGACGACCCCAGCTCCGCTCACCACGGACTCTGCTCTGCCAGCGGTCACCCCCACCTATATATCTGGTATCCCATCTTCTCTGGCTCTTTTACGCTGCAAATCTTATTCATAAAAGAGAGGGGACACTTAGATTTACAGATCGTCGCAAAAAAAAAAAAAGGACCAGATGGGAGATGATGAGAATTTTTCCTTTCTCCCCCCACCCCCCCCCCCCCCCACACACTCACATACATACACGCAGAATTATAGAATCGTAGCGTATTACGGCACACAAGGAGGCCATTCGGTCCACAGTGCCTGTGTGCTGGCTCTTTGGAAGATCTGCCCGATCAGGCCCCCCCCCCCCCCCCCCACTCCCTCGCCCGCTCTTTCCTCAAGTGTCTGCTTCCACCAACCCCCTTTCAGACCATAGCAACTGCTCGTTACCATTTGATGATGGCTTTCAAAAGCGGGAATCGGATATTTACTTGCGAAGGAAACAAAGGTGCAGGGCTGTGAGGGACGATCGAGGGGAGTGGGTATAGTTGGTGGCTCTTTTGGACAGCCATCACAGACGCGATCGGCTTAATGGGGCCTCCTTCTGTGCTATAGGATTGCATGATTCTAAGTGGAAGGTTTTCCAAGACGTTGTTACGTGAAAAGCTAATCTCGAAGACCTGGTCCGGGCTTTATTATCGACGCATCTCAAAGAGGAACCCTTGACTAGGTCCTACCGTAGATGCTTCATTGACGTTGAGAATTTCCCCTCTTCAGGAGGTTGGAAGTGTAGGAGAGAGGTTGCAGAGGGACCCTGCTAACTGCCACTGAATTTTGTGTTTTAATCCTTATTGTTACCACAGTGTCAGGGATAATAATACTAATGATCCTTGCAGCTGATACAGCGCCTTATCGTGTCTTCTAGACGTCTTAAAGCGCTTCGCAGGATCTACCGTGAAGTGAATCGACTGTACATTTCGTGGGACAAACGCGGCAGCCAATTGCACACGGCTGTGTCCCACAAACAGTCGTGGATTGGGTGACCAAATTATTATCATGATTTATTTTACTTGTTAACTATTTATTTTTGAAGGGATTATTAACCCCCCCACCCCCATTCCCCCCGTAGAAGCTTTCCTCCGATCAATTAACAACCGGGTTCCTACTGACTGCCAGGTGGAGTAAGGAAACTTGCCCAACGTTTCTCCTGGCCAGGAATCGAACCCAGATCCTCTGGCTTGCTAAGCGAGTGCTCTAACCACTGAGCTACAGGAACCCCACCGCTGTATCTGAGGTCCAGGAGGTCTTTACCTCACTTCCTCGCTCTGACCTGGTGAATCCTAACCACCCCACTGAGCATAACCCTCTGGTGGCCACCAGTTAGCTGTGTTTCCTTATTTAGTTGTGCGGTTTTACTGTGACCAACCCTGCTTTATACACTTAACTCTGATTAACAGTTGCAACGATTGATTTACATCGCAGTGTGTCGTTAAGTGAGACCACTTGACCAGAAATGACCCCCCCCCCCCCCCTCAGAAATGACATATTAACACCAAACTAACCTGTCCGCTCCCTCGCCTCGGTAGCGAGCGCAGATCATTAACTGTCCAGCGCCTTGGGATGTCCTCCTGATGTGGAAGGTGCTGTTTAAACATGTTGTTGTTGCTGTTGTTGGCTGCACACAATGGCACGATGGGAAGTTTTGGAATGGTAAGGGGGAAGGGGAATACACATTTATTCCATTGGTTAAAAAAATACTTTTATTTCCCTGGGGCCTGGCAGTTGATGTGTCGATCGTTGTAGCTCTCCGCTAACTAACCAACTAACTAACTAACTAACCCTGCCGCGCACTAACTCTGTCTCTGATACCTGCTCGCTAGAAACCACCGACAGGATACTCAACGTCTCTGCGTCAACAGCCAGCATCTCCGCTAACATCACGTGGACTCACACCTTCCCCACAGACACCCAGTTTGTGGTTGAATTCACTCACAGTAAGCAGTGGGCACGTTACTCTCTCAATACTTACCGGGGAGGGTGGATGGTTAGAAGGGAGGGAGAGGGGGAGGGAAGGAGGGAGGGAGGGAGGGAGGGAGGGAGTGGGATTCCAAACCTCAGCTTGGGTGCAAACCCTTGACTGTCCAGGGCATTAGAGGCGCTGTGTGAATGCACATTGTTGTTGTTGTTTGTTGAGGAGGATTGTTGGTAATGAGTGATGTTTTAAAACTCTCTCGTGGAGCTGCTCCGCGCCATAGCCCTGCATGATGGCATGACCTTGGACGGTTATAGTTGACGATGTGAGACCAGCCTTGGGTTTTCCTGAGCTCTCCGCCCCTGTCGTCGTCCGTCCCTCCCCCCCCCCCCCCCCCACATCCCCCCCCACCCACTCCCCCCCCCCCCCCCCCCCCCAAGGGCTGACATCTCTTCCTCTACCTCATGCACTTCTTCCAGGTAACGGTACCGTCAAACAACAGCGCACCAAAGTCAACCAGAACGTTGTTCAGCTCACGGGTCTCGCTCCCGGGACCCAGTACAGCGTCAGAGTGTACGCGGTGTCACTCACACCCGTTACCGGCAGGAACGTTACCTTTCAGACCGATCCAGGTGAGGCCGGAGAACGAGGGCATAGCGAGTGTGCAACGGGCTATCGGCGCCAGCATTGGGCTGTCTGTATGATCACTGGGCTACCTATATGAGCATTGGACTACATATTTGAGCAGTGGGCTATCTACATGAACATTGGGCTATCTGTATGAGCATTGGGCTATCTATTTGAGCGCTGGGTTACCTATATGAGAATTGAGCTACCTATACCTATATTGGGCTATCTATCAGTGTGGCTACCTGGTTACATGAATAACTATCTGTTCAGTTACATGCGAAACTCAAACAATTTCTTGAGTGTTCCTGGGCAGTGAGATGGGAACCGTTACCGGAACCACAGACAGGAACTCAAGGCAGGATGTGAGACTTCTCTGAGCTTGCGCTCGTCCCATAAATTGGGAGAGTTAGGGTTAAGGTCTCAAGACGAGGTGGAATTTTGTGCCCTGTTTGTTGGTCCTTCGTCGAGATGGCCGAGGGCAGCTCTGTTGTGTATAGCGGCTCCAGCTACTGGTCATGGCGGGAAGTGCAACTATAATAATAATATTAATAATAACAATCCTCGCATTTTCGATATCGCGGCTTTTCACGTCTTCTAGACTGTGTCTCAAAGCGCTTTCACAGGAATATACTGTAAAGTGAATTGACCGCAACTATTTGTGGGCGAAACGCAACAGCCAATCGCACACAGCAGGGTCCCCCAATCGTGGGGAGTGAAACGACCGATTCGTTATAGTGTTTTTTTTAATGGATTATTATTATGATTATTATTAGGTGTCTGTGTGGAGTAAGGAAACTTGCCCCAGGTTTGGCCCTGACCTTTCCTGGAATCGAACCCAGGTTTCTCGCTTGTAGGTGCGAGCGCTCTAACCACTCAGGATATGATGTTTATTCCACCACGCTATACAAACTGACATTAATGTACTCTATCTAGCCCCTTTCACGTCGGATAGACATCTCCATATTATGTACGCAAACCTTATTCCTATTTTTTTGCCTGTTAATAATCAAGCTGTCTGGGACGCTCGCTCGCTTGAGAGGCGCTGAATAAATGCAAGTTGTTGTTGAAGTGGCATAATACCCCTTGCATTTGATATAGTGCCTTATCACGTCGTCGAGGCGTCTCAAAGCGCTCTGCGGAATATCCCGCAATGTAAAGTGTAGTGAGGTTGTTGTGAGCAGCGCAGTAAATAAGGCACAGTTTGTCTCTCTCCCCATTTCTCTCTGGCGTGAGTATGAACCAATTTAATACGTTATCACCATCTATCAGTCAGTCGACCAAAATCCTGGGTGGGGAGGGGGTGGGAGGTGGGGGGGAAGTATTGCCAGCTTCTCTCTTTCACCGAACGCATGGTCAGGTCTTAATTCTGAAGCCGTTTTTCTCTTTAGGAGCCGTGGTTGAGGCGGAATCCATTTTGACTTTCCAAATAGGACCCAGACAAATAGCTTAATAGGAGTCAGAGACAGAGGTGTGGGGGGGAAAGGGCTGGTGCAGGGGACTCAAAGGCTACAAACGGACTCATCTACTAATCTGTACGCTCGCGCGCGCGCACACAAGCAGGCACGCACACAACAACAACTTCCATTTATATATCAGCCTCCATGCTGGGCGACATCTCAAAGCATTTCTTACACACACACACACACACACACACACACACACACACCTACCTACCTTTCCAGGAGCCAGACACTTGAGAATATTGGACATTATACGTTAAATGTAATTTTCTTGGTGTTAAAAGAGACGGAATGTGAATGCGGAGTTTTTAATTTTTTTTTTAAAAAAGCAGAAAGGAATAGAGCGTTGAGTTTGGATTTAAAAAAATAAACGTTTGAAATGATAGACAACAGGAAGTTTTTTTTTGGGGGGGTGGTTGGGGGGTGGTGGGGTGGGTGGGGGGTTGTGTTGTGACGATCCTTCAGCCTCAGGGAGCCCTGTGGCTTGACGGAGTTTGGCCTGGGAAGCCGGGCAGTTACCTCTACTTCTGTCTCCTTCTGCCGCAGCCTTCACTAACCGACACGGTGACATCGCCACTCAGGGCTGGTTCATCGGGCTGATGTGCGCAGTCGCTCTTCTGGTCCTCATAATACTGATTGTCTGCTTCATCAAGAGGAGCCGAGGAGGAAAATACCCAGGTGAGGGAGGGACGGAGGGACGGAGGGACGGAGGGAAGCGATAACCACGGCAAATACAACAATACTTGTTTACTTCTCCTTCATTTCCTGTTCGTCGAGCTCTCAGTCGCTCTCCTCGAAAGAGGCGAGGGAGGGAGCGAGGCAAAGGGATTGTGGGATGGAGTTCCAGAGGGCTGGGGGCAGAGAGGCTGAAGGCCCCACCTCCACAGGGGAGGTGGAGTAGGCCGGAGCCCGCTGAGCAGAGGGAGCTCGAGGGTCTCAGAGATTCTCTGTTACGGCCTCCAGCCCTTATGTGCTGCTAAACAGCTCCTTTCCTTTTCTTCTCTTGTCGTACTTTAGTCAAGAAGAAGGAACACCCTGGAGATGAGACTCACGCACCTCAGGATGACAACGGATCCATGGGTTATCTGTAGGTTATCAATACCTTTTTAAGCTCCTCAACTAACCCTTCGCTCCTGTCCTCCCCTCAAGCTGCTGACATACCCTGAGGCCTAGTTCCTCAGACAACCTCTAATACCTCTCCTCCTGATGTTTGAGTCTAGACAGTGAGTCCTGGGCGGGTTATTTGAGTTCAGGTAGTATCATGTCCACACACAATCTCTTCAATGTGTTTCACACGATAGCGTTGGCTTGAGTTTAGGGATTGGCCTTCCCCCACCACCCCACTCCCCACTCCCCCACCTCTCTCCCCACCCATATAATCCTTGTATATTCTTAATGTTCAAAAAAATTGGTCCCAAATCCCAATTAAAAAGTATTATTGTGGGTTCTGCTTCAACTACCAACTTAGATTTCACCAACTTAAGTTTCTACCAACTTAGATTTCAGGTTCAAGAGTGAGTAGTGGAGACAAAGACAATCTATTCTGAGCTATTATTGAGGTTGACACAGTGCCAGGCAGTGTAATGTAGAGGGAAACATTTTCGAACTCTCTTCTGATCTCCGCATCTCCATGACAACGCTGGAGCAGTGGTGAGTGAAGAAGAGTGGGAAGCTCTCCTTAGGACTGGAGTAGGGGAGTGAGATCGATGGGGAGGTGGGTCGTGGGGGAGATGCAGAGTAGATGTTTGGTCGAATCCTTCTCCAGTCTCACCTCCTGTGTCTCCTGATGGCTTTCCCAGTAGCAGTTTTGGCAAAGGAGAGGGAACAGAGGAACGCTGCCAATTATCTCTCCAGCAGAATTGGCCTGTTGCCCGGGACAGGCGCAGGGGGAAACTGGGTCACCAACAGGATAAACTCCATTGTCGTCAAGAACATTTTAATCCCATGCCCTCAAGCACCTGGCCCTCAGTGTAGAATCCCTCTACCTGTACCTAGTATATGGTCCTCACTCCCTCCCCTCCCCCCCCACCCCACCCGCCCACCTCCCCCTCCTGAGCTGTGTTGTCCGTGAGGTTATGTAAGAGAGAGAAAGGTTTATTGCCAACACCCAGCTCTGGAGAAGCTTGGTGTTCCCAGTAGGTGGTTAACATTGGGGAGGGTGGGGGGTGATTGTGTATTTTGTACCTGTTTGTTGATGTTTAACATGGAGGGTCAAACCTTTTCTGGCTGCACTCGAGGCTGGTGGTGGGGAGGGGAGGGGGAGATGGGATGAGGTGTGTTCTCTACCCACTGCTTGTCCACCTAGGACTTTGGCTTGTAAAGTTAACAGGAGCCCAGTGGTTAGCGAGTGGGAGGGAGGGAAGGAGGGAGGGAGCAAGTCAAAAAACATCACAAAAAACACAACTGCTGAATGCAACTAGTGGAAACCAAGCAACTAAAATATCTCCGTTATGTTTCTCCACATTGAAACCAAAGTAAGTCCCTTTTGTTCCCTCGTTTGGGCAGATGTTACAGATTCTGTGACACTGTTTTGGAAAGAGAAAGGTGTTTCTCCTCTCATATTGTCCTGGCTGACAATCCACTCCCACTCCTCCTCCATTCCCCATCGATAAAATTGGTCTTGGCTATTAAAAAAAACACAGTCACTACACTTAGCCGCAGTGCGCGTCAACAGTAAAAGCCAACGTCTGCTCGCCAATCTTCACCCTGTGAGTTACCCAGGGTTTAAGCTTCCAGCCTCGGAGTTACATCAGATGCTAAAGGTTTGGCCATGAAGAAAGGGTCTCGCCATCTCTGCTCCTTTCCAACATGAAACTGCTGAGATCCGCCATAGCCTTTCAACATTGGCCGCATTGCTATTTAATCCGATGGGTGTTGAGGGACATCCTCCCAAATGTGAAAGGGGCTTTATCTACCGATGTCATTTTGTGGTTGTATATTTTGTTACTTGTTGAGGAGCCGAGCTGAATTCTCCAGCCCCAGTATAGTCACAACACAATAGAACCTCAATCCACTTTACCCCTCCCATTTTATTTTTTCTCATTTCCCTCCACCCACCCCACCCCACCCTCCTCTCCTCTCCTCTCCTCTCACCCCTCCCCACTCCTGAAATTGATAAATGTTGTGGGTTTCCAACTCAAATCACTTGCTATCTCCCAAGTGGCTCTTTTTCAATCAGACATTGTCCCAGTGTGAATTATTGAACCCTAACCCATCTCATTTGTTATCCAACAACATACATACATACATAAATACACACATACACACACACGCAAATGTATACACACACATGCACATATGGACAGGCAACCACAAACACACACACAAGCGCACAGAACACACATGTACGCAGAACACACAGCCTTTCACGTCGGGAGGACGCCCAAGGCTCTGTCATGTGTGTAACACACACACACACACGTCACATGCCACCCATACATGATTGTCTAACTCATCACAGAACCATGGATCCCACATGACACCAGGTTGCTGTGTAGTGTCTACCAAACACGTTGACTGATTGGGGAGTTGGGATGTCGAGTGTGATGGTAGTTTTCTTTTGAGCTAGTTTCCTGTGAAAGGCAATGAATGGTGAGACTCACTCTTTGACCTGTTTATTTTTTTGGACTCCCATTCCATTCTGTTACATGTTCCATTAACGTGCCATTCGATATTCCAAATGTCTAGCCCCTACCTGCTGCTGTGAAATAATCTCTGTGCATGCTAACACTCACCAATGCCTTTATTTTGTTTTATTCACCGGCACCCTAGACCCAAGCTGGAAAAAAGGTATTATTGTGATGCTTAGATACGTCTCTGATTCACTCCCAAGCGAGTTAGTTAGTGACCTCTCTACTGGTCATGATTTCTGAATTGAAAGCACTTGCATTTTCTCTCTCTCTCTCTCTCTCTCGACTCTCCCGTTCATGAGGGGAGGGGGTTGGGGTAGGAGGGTCGGTGGGGGGGGGGTGGGGGAGAAGTGAACGATTGCAAGGCGGATGTACACAAAGCACACTCCTCACTGGGGTATTGCGTGAGTGGCGATAGATCTGTTTGGGGGGTTGCACTGGGTTCGTGGAAGCCACAGCTCGTTTGAAAGATCAGGGAATCGGGGACATCTCCATTGGCCAAAGGGGACATCGGCACCGTAAAGTTACAGAGGGTTCACACTGTGCATCCCTCATTCTAATCCCTTCAATGTCTCTTACGTTCTGTCTTGTGGAACATCCATATTTACTATCACGTTTCTGTCTCTGTGTAACCTCCTCCACCCACCCCACCCGCCTTACCCCTCTCCCACACTCTCCAACACCCCCCCCCCCACCCCACCCCTCCCCACCCCACCGTCCCCCACCTATGTATTGTCGGCCATACAGAGGGAGAGATTCTCTCAGGAGTTGTTTAGATGATTGAGTGGGGACTTGATGTTTGAGAGGATGAAAGGATTTGATAAGCTGGGACGATAATAATAAGTTTTCACTCGTTAGTGAGTACAGAACAGAGATGGGAAGTTAGTAAATGTAAGATAGCCAGCAGCTATGAAAGAGAGTTTAGGCGGAGGGTGGGGGGGGGATGGACAATACCTATATTGGGGGAGCCTTTTGACTTGCAAGAATGGCTAAGGTTTTCTCTCTCACTGTCTCTTGCTCATTCTCTTCTCTCTTGCTGTTTCTAACTCTTGGAAGATGCAATGACTTTGCGAATCAATTGCTGCTCATGCAATATCCTACTGACCACCCTAGATTGTCAGGAAATAATCAATGGGGTGTGGGTGGAGGGGGGCATATAGCCTTACCTGAAAAGCATGTGCAAAGCCCTCCCTCAGAAATGATCACAGTGCAAAACGGGCTGTGGATGGGTTTGGCGTGGATTGGGGATGGAGGGGGTTGAGTGGGGGGAGGTGGGGGGAAACCCGTCTGGGTCGTGCATTTGCCGGCTTCTAAATGTCGGGGTCTTTTAAACCATCGTCAAGAGCAATGGTGAATGCAGGCAGACTGACTCGCTGCTATTTCCCTAACCCCCAACCCCCCCCCCCCCCCCGCCACGCTTCAACCCCGACCCCCCCCCCCACTTAGTCGTCCCCCCTGACATTTGTGCTCATTGCAAACTCCCGACAACACACCGATGGGGGCTTCACACATGCATGTTTCACCCCCACCTGTTGTCACGTCGATGGGGTAAATGAAAAAGCATGTGCCTCTAGTGTCCATCTCGAGATGTCGGGAACGGTTTGGATTTCTGGAGAAGAGGCCGGGCGGAGGGGGGGGTGTGGGGGGTGGGGGGCGTGGGGCTGGGCAGAGACACAACTGAACGCTATTGGAAAAGCGTCAGGGGGAAAAAATTCCCAAAGTGCGGATTGGAAGGTGGATTGTATGTGTGTGTGTTTGTGGGGCAGGGCTGATAGGGGGAGGTGGTCTTTTAAGATTGAGGGAACCTGGGCTTTATAAATCGGGGGGAGGAACATTCCATTTCCCTCTGAACTTGACATGGCTTCATAAAGTGTGTGGGTGGGGGAGTGGAGGGGGAGGGGGAAGGCTAGTGCAAGCACAAAGGCAGAGGAACATAGTGGAAATGATGGTGGGCGAGGGTGTTTGTGGAAGTGGGGAGGGGCCGGAGAGCGGGGTGGGGGGGGGGGGGGGGTGGGGGGAGACAATTTGGGTGCTATTCCTTGTTGCCTCGTGCAGTGAGAGCCGCCGGCCAACACAAGAAATCCAAACTCTCCCCAACACCCCCTTTACTAACTAACTACACATCCAGGATCCGATCGAGAAGGCCCACTGAGCAGCCTCAAAACACGTTACAGTGCATGCTTGGCTTTCCAGGTGCAGATTGTCGGTGGGGGGGGAGAGGGTGGGGGGGGGGGGGGGGGGGGGGGGAGTGGCATGGTGGGGGCTTGGGGGTAGCTGTGGTGTAGGTGGTGGTGTTGTTCAGGGCCTCCCAAAATTCCACCCAGTCTTGCCCTACGCGGACAGTTTGAGATCATGCAAAATTGCGGGGGAAAAAATGCATCCAAATTCTGCCTGAACTTCAAACCGTAACAGTCCCTCAGGCTGCGACTGTGGGGAATTGTTGGGGGCGGGGGGGGGGGGGGGGAGTTAGGGGTGGGGGGGTGGTCAGAGAAATGAATGACCCCAAAAAATCCCGGGTGTTTAAAATTGACCACTGGTTTAAAGGCCTTTCTCTCCAGAATGAAGAACTTTATGATCTTTTGATAGATAAACCAGGGTTGGGATTCCATATAGGATTGTGGATTGTGAGGGGGTTGGGTTGATAGGATTAGGAGGGAAAATCATTTCAATGTAGTGTACGGGAGGTGTGGGGGGGGTGGGTTGGGTGTTGGGGGGTTGGGGAGGCTTGAACATTTCTGGTGGAGAAAGGTTCTGCCTGCGATCGAACTCTGTTCTGTTGGGTTGTGATTCGTTGGGTTGAGTTTCCAAATCCTTGAGAGCGAAGTTGGATTGAGCATCGTTCAGGAATTAGGGATTAATATTCACTCAATGACCTCTACAAAAGTCTACCAAGTGGCATGTGAGGTTCAATATCTTAAGTCGTAACCAATTTCTTTCTTTCCTGTGTGTCTATCCAATCCTGTCTCCGTGGCCATCTTTTCCGTTTGCTCATTCATTTTACCAATGGAAAATGCAGGTCTTTGGAAAGGTAAGACATTTGATTTCTCACGTGTTCTTTGAACTGAGACAGCCCTGGCTCGTTCGCTGGCACTCACCTCCTCTGGGATCAAAAAAGGCTTTGTGCCTTTGAGCTCGCGGACTAAACTGACACTCTACATTGCTGGAGGTGTGCGCAGATCCTTTTGAGTGAGACATCACACCTGCCTGTTCAGGTTGTTGAGGAGCTCACGACGCTGTTGGAAAAGTCCTGGCCAACAAACTCATGGATTAAATTGGGCGTTCAATGTTGCATTTTTAAGCGCTACAAGACTTTGTCCTAAGTGAGGGTGCTGTGTAACTGTATGCTGCTGTTGTTGTTGTGTAACTGAGGCTTTTCGGTCACTGTTATTTTCAGCCCATTGCACCATTGAGTTCACTCACAGTGTTTCCCCCCCCCCCCCCCCCCGCTCCCCACCCCTCACCCCCACCCCCCAGCTCCATCTCCCATCATTTCATTTTGAGAGAGTGTGCAGCCGGCCGAGCGAGGGAGCGAGCCAGTTAGGCAAATCAAGACGAGTGTCTTGAGTTGTAGTTGTGGCTTTCATTCGAGAATTACAATACAAAGCGGGGGGGGGGGAGGGGGAGTAGGGGGGTGGGATTCAGAAATGTTAGACTGTAAGGGCGTGTGAATTTGGCGAAAGATTTGAAGGTGGTTTGACACGTGCTACGGAGGGGAATAATCCACACAGAGAGACAGACAATAAGTCACTTCTCCACCATCTCCCTCTTCCCTGTGACTTGTCCCATTGTCTGACTGGACTACACTGTCACCTGCCATATAGTGTCTGATCCCCGTTACAAACCCAATGCATTTGGGGTCCACGTTTCTGGGACTTCGCCGCGCGCGATATTGGACGCCACGTCCACAAAATACAATCCAACTTGACACTGTAAATGTACGTGAGAATTGCAGTATTATTATCTCAAACGTGAACAGAAATGGCTGGGAGCACTCAGCGGGTCAGGCAGCATCTATGGAGAAAGGACAAGAGAGTCAAACGTTTCAGGTCCACGGCCCTTCGTCAGAACCTAACCTTGGCCCACTTCCTCTCTCCGTAGATACTGCCTGACCTGGCTGAGTGTTCCTAGCCACTTCTGTTTATGTTTCAGACTTCCAACAACTACAGTTGTACAGTATTATTATTATTATCTCAAAGTGCTTTACAAATGACTGTTTATCGGTAAACAAATATGTAAAGATTATTATTATGGAGCTCCTGTAGCTCAGTGGGTTAGAGCGCTCGCCTCACAAGCGTGAGACCTGTGTTCGAATCCAGGCAGATCAGGGCGAAACCTTGGGCAAGTTTCCTTACTCCACACACACACACACACACACACACAGACACATGCGCCCCCAAAAAACCACAATAATAAAAATTGGTCATTTTCAATCCACGATTGTTCGTGTGTGGGTGGGGGCGGTGGGGGGTGGGGGGACGCTGCTTTGCGTAATTGGCTGCCGCATTTCGCTCTCCCACAAATATATATATATATATATACAGTCAATTCACTTTACAGTCTATTCTGTGAAACGCTTTGAGAGGTCAATAAGATGTGAAAAGCCGCGATATAAAAATGCAAGGATTATGATTATTACAGTATTATTATTATGATTATGATTATTTTTATTCCCCCCCCCACCCCACTTCAACCTCACCCCCACCCACCCTCCTCCTCCTCCCCCTCCCCGCTCCCCAAACCCCTCTTCCCCAAACCCCTCACCACCCCCCCCCCCCCCCCCCCCCTCCATTAGCGACAATGACGACAGCAAAAAGCCTCAGGGCAGCCAGTCATCGGTTGACGGGACAGTGAAACAGGAAGAGAGCGACGACAGCCTGATCGTGTACGGCGACGGCGACGGCAACTCTCGCTTCGGGGAAGACGGTTCTTTCATCGGCCAATACACCGTTAGGAAGGACAAGGAGGAGACGGAGGGCAACGACAGCTCAGAAGCCACCTCACCAGTCAACCCTGCCTACAACCTGGCGTAAATGTGACAGCGGACGGACTGGGGGGTTGGGGGGGAGGGGGGGTGGAGAGGGAATGACGAAGAGGAGGGGTAGGTGGGAGGGGTGGGTGGATGGATGGATGGATGGATGGATGGGCCGAAAGAGAGATAGAGAGAGAGAGAAAGAGTGAGAGGAAGAACGAGTGAGAAATACGAGCCTGGAGCGAATGAGATGAGGTGCTATCTAACCCCCAAACCATAGATATATTGACATTCTGCTGATAATCTTATCGGGCAGGGAAACTTCTAACGTTTAATTGTTACACCTGACCAGCCGAGCAGCGAGAGGGACAAGAGCTCTCGTGTGCGTGTGTGGGTGAGTGTGTGTGTGCGCACATGTGTGTGTGTGTGTGTTGGGGAGGGTAGGGGGGGGTGGGAGCAAAGGTCTCGCAGAATTGGTCATGGAGTTGGTTTGGCTGCGCTTGGCAGGGACGAGAGAGAAATTATAGTTCTCTGACATAACAGAGTCCTGGTCAGCACAGAGTTTATGTTAGCACATAAATGTCTTATGTTTCACTCTCCCCCCCTTCCCCCCCACCCCATGCCAGGTATTTCTGTCCACAGACTGGTGGCAACTTTCACAACTAACCCACTAGCCCACCTCCCCATCCCCCACCACCCCCACCACCTTTGGATCTTGTAAGACTTGCTTCTCAGAGGTAGGTCCCCGCTCCGCACTGAGAGGGGAGATTGGAATCCACACACAGAATGGCGGGCATCAGGAATGGGTCCCCACCCTCAACCAGACAGTAGTGAGCATGGTCATGGCTCAGACCGTGACTCTCTGGCAGAGAGGCTCTGTGTTGGAGGGCTCCCTATTGGGTGATATGAACATCGTGGGGGAGGGGAGGATGTGCTGTGTGCACTTCCCACTAAGTGATGGGTTTCACCATTTTTTCTCCCCCCCCCCCCCCACCCCCAGCCCTGTCCTTGCACACAATGCCACTCAACCACCTCAAACCCAACTATACCATGGATGCAAAGGGACAAATAGTTACTGCTGCACCAACAAGGGTTCCTGTGGCCATTCATGTGAGTTAACTTCACCTTCAGATCACTCCAGTAAACTGCACTCGCGCTCTAGAAATCTCAAATATATAAATATTATTATTATTATCACTATTATTATTATTGCTTTTATTCTGCTCCCATGTTCTGAGCGACGCACATATATTTTCAAAGCTCCAGACCCTAGAATCCCCCCACCTCTCCCACAAACTCAGGCTAAAGAAGAAATAACTTGTTTTTTTGCGCCCCCCCCCTCCCACCCAACCAACCAAAATTGCACAGTCAATTCACTTTACAGTATATCCTGTGAAGCGCTTTGAGACTTCTCGAAGACATGATCAGATGCAATATCAAATGCAAGTATTATTATTATTATTATTGTAGCATCTTATCACTTGGAAACGTCTCAAAGCGCCTCACAGGTCATTGTTACCCAATGTTAACTCTGCCAGCTAACTCCTCACCTCGCTGATGTCTCACAGCCTTTACACTCAACCGTAACCCTCTGCTCGTCCAACCGAACTTTCACTCCAACCCCACACCCCTCCCTGCCCTTTCCAAACCCTCTTCCCCCAAAAACCTCCTTGCCTCAAATCTTCTCTTCCTGCCTTAAACACCCTCCTTAACGTAAGACGGCTCTTTTCGATGATGGTGCTTTTTGTGTGGTCAAAACTCCTCGATTCTCACCTTCCTACTGCCCGCCGGTGGGTTTGGGAAACGTTGATCTGGTGTGAAAAGGGGCTAGCGATGTGCGACGGGGTCATTGCAGACCAAATAGGGTTCCATTCACCCCCTCACCCCCGCCCCCCCCCTCCCCCCCCCGTACTCTCCGTCACCGTCCCCGGGAAAATGGGTTACAGTGTGATCGGATGTCAAACCTTGCGTCTTATCTCTGGAATTCCCCCAAGTCCGGGTGGGAGGCACGGAATTCTGAGTTGGGGTCAACGTAAACAAACCCTTTGAGAGCGAGGAGATAGGTTTCCGCAAGTGTCAGACGCCCTCCCGGCTAACTCCATCACCCCCCCCCCCCCGCCCCATCCCCCTAAAAATTATTTAGATGCTAGCCGTTCTCAGCTACTTAAAAAAAAGTTTGCAGACGGACTTTCTAAGCAAAAGGCACCCCCCTCCCCCACCCCAACTCACCAATCCACCCTCCCCACCTCAAACCGTGAATTTACACACACACACACACACACACAACTTAGGGTTCTGGTTGTCACAACGTAAATACTTGTTGACGTATTATTTTTAAGAGGATCTTTGCGAGAAGGGGGGGGGGGGTTGTGGGTGGGGGGAGAGGGAATGGGTGGGGAGGGGGAATGGGGGGTGGAAACGCAAGTTTTTTTTTTCGGACTCAAAACGCTTTGTGTTTAATTAACCCCGTGTTTTGCTGGGGAGAAATGGTAGGGGTGGGGGGGGGGGGGGTGGGGGTGGACAAGCCAAGCCAAGACGAAAGACCGTGTAGTATTTAAAGTCGCACTAGTATTGTAGTTCTTGCCTCTTCCTGACGCGAGGGAGACAGAGAAAGAGAGAGAGGGTTGTATTCTCCCGCTGGAACAAACAATTACGAATTAACCTCTGACTCAAATTATGTGCTAGCGTGTGTTTGTGTGTGTGTATGTGTGTGACTGATCCTGACAGTCAGGCTTAAAGTATCTCTCGCCCATCCCTTCCCCACCCCCCCCACCTCACCCCTCTCTCCCAAACCCCCACTCCTCATCCCCCCCCCCCCCCCCAACTCTCCCAACTTCTTCTCAGGTTATGTAAAAAAAAACATTGATTAGGAAACCTCAGTATAGCCATAACTGTGGAGTGGGTCTGTGTAGAGAGAGAGCGCTAACAGGGAACTGAAAAAGTGGGTCATAGGCCAATATACCACTTGGCCTTGGCAAGCACAGTGGAAGAGAAAGGTGGAGGGGGGGTGGGCCTTATTAGGGGGCAAGATGGAGGGTTTTGAGGGAGAGAGTTTAAAAGTTTCAGGGGAGGGGGGGGGCCATAGCTCGCAGTTGAATTTGAGTGAGGAAATTAATAAACCATTAAAAAAAAAATTGGATGAGTTGGGGGGGTCGGGGAGGATGGGGTGGGGGGCCATAATTCTGGCCCGCCTTAAATTCCAGACAAACTAGATGTAACGGACTAAGACTATTGGGATTTTGGGGACATCGTTTGCACAGAGAAAGAGAGAGAGAGAGAGAGAGATGAGGAGATTATTACTCCTGCCGGTTGCATTTCTATGCATTTCATCTCTCGTCAGTGTTCGTGCGTTCCCACCA
>JAYJKW010000170.1:0-43196 GCA_035084275.1 Hydrolagus colliei
ATATCTGAAGCCCCCTTCGCTCTCACCCCACATGTAGACAACCTGGAATCCTCCAACAGCTTCTCAGTCACCAATGCTTGTGAGTAGTCAGATCATTGCTTACTCTTCTCTCCCCCTGAGCGTGTCTGTGTGTGTGTGTCTGTGTGAATAAGTGTGTGTGTGTTCCTGAGTGTGTGTGTGTGTGTGTTCCTGAGTGTGTGTGTGTGTGTGTGTTCCTGAGTGTGTGTGTCAGTGTGTGTTCCTGAGTGTGTGTGTGTGTTCCTGAGTGTGTGTGTGAGTGTGTGTTCCTGAGTGTGTGTTCCTGAGTGTGTGTGTGTGTGTGTTCCTGAGTGTGTGTGTGTGTCTGTTCCTGAGTGTGTGAGTGTGTGTTCCTGAGTGTGTGTGTGAGTGTGTGTTCCTGAGTGTGTGTGTGAGTGTGTGTTCCTGAGTGTGTGTGTGAGTGTGTGTTCCTGAGTGTGTGTGTGTGTTCCTGAGTGTGTGTGTGAATAAGTGTGTGTATGTTCCTGAGTGCATGTGTGTGTGTGTCTCTGTGTGTATGTGTATCTGTGTGTGTGGATATGTGCCTCTGTGTGAGTGTGTGTGTATATATATGTCTGTATGCATCTGTGTGTGTATATATATATGTGTCTGTACGTATCTGTGTGTATGTATCTGTGCCTCTGTGCTTCAGTGTGATGTGTACGTGCCTCTGGGCGTGTGTATTCCTGTGTGTGTGTGTATATATATATATGTATATATATAACTCTCTGTGTGTCTATCTCTACCTCTGCATGTATGTATGTGTTTGTTTGGAACCCTGTGCCTTTGTATGTGTATATATGCAAGTGTGTGTGTGTGTATTTTTGCCTTTGTGTCTGTGTGTGTGCCTCTGTGTGTGTATCTCTACTTGTGTGTGTGTGTGTGTGTGAGAGAGAGAGAGATTATGTGCCTCTGTATGTGTGTGTCTGTCCTTGTGTGAGTGAATGAGTGACTGTGTGTGTGTATATATATATAAATATACAGTTGTGTTGGACTCTAGCTCTTGAAATGCCAATGAAAGAAAAAGATATGATTTGATAGAAAAAAAAGTTGTGTGTGCTGATAGCTGCTGAGTGTCTCAGTCACACTGTGTATCTGAAGGAGAGTGAGAGGGAGTGATTGAGGGTGATGGAGAGAGGGAGGGAGGGAGGGAGGGAGTGGGTGTGAAACGATTTCCTCACTGTTTTACATAGTATGTTATTGCACATATCCAACCCTGGTATTTGTATTTTTTATCTCTCTCTATATATATATATATATACAGACACACCCACACACACAGAGTGAGGGGCTAGATATATATATAATAATAATATATTATAATAATGTCATATAAATCATGACAGTTCAGAACAATTTGTTTCAACTCACGCGTTTTTGAATTAAAATCTGAACATCATTTTGCAGAGAGAGAGAGAGATCTACAATGTACAACTGTCTAGCTCTCTCCCCCTCTCCTTTCTCTCTCTCTCCCCCCCCCCCCCCCCATCCTTCCTCTCTCTATCTCTCTCCTCCCTCTTTCTCTCTCCTCCCTCTTTCTCCCCCATCTTCTCTCCCTCCCTCCTCACCCCCCCCCCCCTTTTTTTCTCTCCACCTCTCTCTCTATCACTCTCTCTCTTTCTCCACACACATACTGAAGTGTGTGGGGGGGGGGGGGAGGGGGGAGAATTAATATGTGAAACAATGCAGATTTTTTCTATTTTTTTTTAAAAAAGGCTTAAAAATATAGATATAAATGTATGTGTGCGTTATTTATATCTATATATAATTTCACCTATATCGGTACTGTCCTGGACTTTGGCGATATGATTTATCATATAATTTATGCTGAAATATCAGTATAATTTATAAGGAGAGAGAGAATATTCGCAAGTCCTAATTTAGTTGTTATATATGTATATATGTATATACACACACACAAGCAACTAGCAATTTAGGCAGTCTAACCCAGCTCATTAGTAAGCAGGAATCGAACCACTTTTCGTTGAATGCTGTGTGTGTGTGTGTGTGTATATATATGTAATTTGAATTTTTTGATTATTCAGACTGCCTACCCTTCCCTCTCCTCACTCCTCTCGTCTTGTTCTCAGCAACTTGGGTGTCAAAAAAAATGATCTGTGATTTTATTTGAGGAAAGTATTCCCTCTTTTTGCCTCCCTCTCTTCCCTCCCTGCCTCCTTCCTTTCCTCCACATCTCTCTGTCAACCCTCCTACCCCCAACTCTCCCTCTTCCCCCCCCCCCCACCACCATCACCACCTCTTCCCTCCCATCTCTTCCTCCCTTCCCTCCCTCCCTTCCCTCCCTCCCTCATTTCTCTCTCTCCTCTTCCTCGCCATATCACCATCTCTCTCTCCCCCTCTCCCTCCCCATCCCTATCCCCCATCCCTCCCCATCTCCCTCTCCCCCTGCCCATCTCCCTCTCCCCCTCCCTCTCTCCCCCCATCTCCCTCTCTCCTGCCTCCCTCCCCATCCCTCTCCCCCACCACCCCACCCCTTCCCATCTCTTTCTCACCATCTCTCTCTTCCTCCCAATCTCTCTCCCTCATCCCCACCTCTCCCTACCTTTCTCTCTCTCCACCCCCTCCCCTCCCCATCTCTCCCCCCCCCCCCCCCCCCCCACTTCTCCCCCACCTACCCACCCACCCACCCCCACCACCTCTCCCACCCCCAGTTCTCAGCAGTATGAGTTTATTGGAGTCACTGTGCAGATGACATCTCGGCAATTTCACGGTGGCTGAGATTTTTTTTTGCTTTGAATGCAGAATCTAATTAAAGTGAAGACTGACTTTCTGTCTCTCTACTCTCTGCTACATTGCACCATCCATCGGCGAGGGGTAGAGGGAAGGAGAGAGGGGTGGGGGGGGGGGGGGGAGAGGAGAGAAAGGAAGAGGAGAGAGTGAGAAAGGGAGGGAGGGGGAAGGAGATGGGGGAAAGAGAGAGGGAGAAAGAAGGAGGGGGAGAGAGAGGGAGGGGGGAGGAGAGAGGGGAGGGGGAAGAGGGAGACAGGGTGGGGGATGAATTATGTCCCATTCATCATGGATGACAATCTCAAATGTGTCCTTCCAATTCTCAACGCTCTGTCTTTTCTCTGTGTCTCTGTCCATTATTCCTCAACATGAAGTAGAACATTCCCTTTATAATACAGTGTATACACACACACACACACACATATATATACACACACACACATAAATAAAAGGGCTGGAAATTCCCAGTGGAAAGGAATGACAAATTGGGAGGATAGAGAGAGAGAGAGAGAGGAGAGGGTAAAGGCGACAATTTGTCTTTCTCTCTCCCACCACCATCAACACACACACACAGACTGATGAGATATTCGTATTCTTTTCATCATCAAGACCCACCGCAACACACAGATCCATCTCAATCTCCACCTCTCTCTCCTTCTCTGTCCACCTCCTCTCTCTCTCTCACTCTCTCTCAAGTCCCCATTTCATTTCATTTCATTTCTGGACTCACTTCCCCCCCACCCAACCCCCTTAATTTTTCCCCTTTGAAGTTGGTGATTTCAAATAATAATAATCATAATAATAATAATAAAATAGGTATTTCTCAGCCAGATTGGCTACTACACTGGCTTTCAACTACAACTATACAGTAAATCTGTGCCCCTCACACCATCCCATAGACTGATGCAGTAATTACCCACAGTGGTATATATATATTCACACACACACACACAGTATACATCTACACACACACAAAGAAACACACTAGTACATTAAACCACACTGGTAAATTGCTATTGAATGCAGAATTAGTTGTAACGACAGGAGAAAAATTTGGTGCAATAATTGTGAAGATTTGATTAGAAATTTTTTTTTTGGGGGGGGGGGTGTGGGAGGGAGGGAAGGGAGGCTTCTTTTTCTTTTCAATCTTTTATTTTAAAAGATAATGGAACTCCTGACGTTAATATCTCCCCATTTGCTGTTTTGTGGGACATTTGCAGTGGGCAATTCGCTGTCCACCAGAATCGAACCCACTTCTATCAATCAGTTTCCTCGACGATTTGCAAAATAGTGGTTGGCAAATATCTCCCCTCCCTCCCCATCTCCCATCTCTCCCCCATACAGTATCTCCCTCTGTCTCTCTCCCCATCTCCCCCCCCCCCCCCCCCCCTCCATCTTCCATCTCTCTCTCCACCTCCCTCCCCTCTCTTCCTATCTCTTCCCTCTCTCTCTCTCTCCCTCCCCATCTCTCCCCAGATAGATCCCTCCCTCTCTCTCTCTCCCTCCCCATCTCTCCCCTCACCATCTCTCACCCCTCCACCTCTCCTCCATCTCTCTCTCTCTCCCCCATCTCTCTCCATCTCTCCCTCTCCCCCACCCCCACAAGATTCAAATTGCCTTTTTTTTGTTAATAAAAAAATTATATTTTGTGAGATGCTGTTCTGGGCTCAGCATATACTCAGATGGTGTTGAAAGGCGCCTTAAAAAATCATTTGCTTTTGTTGAGCAGAGAGGGAGTGGAGGGGGTGGGGGGGGGGGGAATGATTTGTACATGATTCCCTCGGGGATATGTGTATATGTAATATATATACTGTGTATATATTAATGGTTGATTGATCCCATACACTGTTTGCTGGCTGGCGAGATGAATAGAGAAAATGGGCTGGAGAGAGAGAGAGATGTGGGGAAGAGAGAGATGGGGAGGGGGTGTGTACGTGTGTGTGTGTGGGGGGCGGCGGGAGGGAAGAGAGCAGTGGGGAAGAGAGCAGTTTGCTTTGAGATGGAAATAAACATTCCTAACAACATCAATCAGGTTGCCGGCAACACCCCCCCCCCCCCTTTTCATCGCCCCCTTAATCCCCCCATTCTAACCCGCCCCCCCCCACCCACCTCCTTGAATCCCCCTTCGCATCGCCCACCCCATCCTCCTCCCCAATTTTCTCACTCCCTCCCTACCTCCCCCCTCACAGGCTGGTAATGACAGGGGCTGCATCTAAAAAAGTAGAGTTTTGCTGCATGAATGGATTTGTGATGAGCGACAGCGAGAATCTATCTGTCCTTGTCTTTAGAAAGAGCGAGAGAGCGCACGCGAGTGTGTGTATGTGTATGTCTCTCTCTCTCTCTCTCGCTCGCGCTCTCCGGGTCACACTGAACCGTACACAGGTCGCTTTCGCGGATCACCACAACGAACACACGGTCTCTTTACAGCCGCTCGCTGCTGTTAAAGCACAGTTTTCGTACCGTTTTGTTCGGTAACGACAAGAAGGAGAAGTAGAATCCTTTCCATTCGCTACCATATTTCCTCGAGTGGTCCAGACGCCCTCGAAGCTCTGCGCAGAATATTATAATGATCAATAAGAATAACCCTCAGACTTAATCCTCGCATTTCATTTCATCCTCGCATTTTCACGTCTCAAAGCGACGTCTCAAAGCGCTTCGCAGAATCACACTGTCGAGTGTAGTTGGATGCGTGTTTTGTTGTGGGCAAAACGGGTACCGGTTAAGTCACCACCACCGTTTACGCTCTTAGCATTAAGGAGAGTGTCCTCACATAATAATAATAATAATCCTTGCATTTGATATAACGCTTTTCACATCTTATCGACGTCTCTCAAAGCGCAACCATATTAGGAAGTGCAAAAACATGAGAAAAGTAACGTTGGTTCACGTGTAACTAGGCATTTGTGTTATCTCTCAGTCTGGCTGGGCTTATCGCACTGAAAAACATTTCGAAATGGCCTCTGAGTGACTTAAACTGTAATGACACACTAATAATAATAATAATAAAGCTCGGGTTTGAGTCAGCGCCTTGTCAAGTCGTTGTTCAGACGCCTCAAAGCGCTTCACAGGATTATACTTCTAAATGGCAAAGTGAATGGACTGTGTATTTTGTGGGCGAAACGCAGAGGCCAATTGCGCACAGCCACGTCCCACAAACAGTCGTGGGTTGAGTGACCGGGTTTTCCCCCCCGGAGAGGTTCATTATCCCCCTCTTCTTATTTTTTTTAAAAAACGAGAAAACAAAATATCCGATGGGTCTGCACCAGTCTGAAGCTGGTGTCCTCTCGATGGATTGCGATTTCATTCTAACGCAATGCAGGCAAGGGAGAACTTGCTTTTCTTTTTCGGTGTGTGTGTGTGTGTTTTTTTTAATGCAAAAAAAAGCTTTGTCCCAGATACATTGCAGGGTCACGGTTGGACAATCAATTATTACGCCGTTTCCCCCCCCCCCCCCCCCCCCACACCCCCGACCCCTTTCAGCACAAACTAGGCGAAGACACACACACACACTCACTCACACACGCACACAACTAATCGATTCTGTGACAGTTACAAGATGCCAGCAATGAAATGAGACTGGCTGCGGACTCGCCCGCACTGCATACTGAAATCCCCTCTGCATTTTATGCGTAGAAGAACACAAGGTCCCTTTTAGAGAGCCGCCACTGGTACATTTTCATTACCCTTTACAACTGCAATCCACGGAGTCATAAATCACTTGACATAAAGCGTTTTACTATGCGTTGGGGGGTGGGGGCATGGGGTGGCGAGTGGGTGCATGGGGGGAGGAGAAAGGCATTGCTTGCTCAACAGAATCTTTGGGAAAACATCCGAGTTAACATTCCCCGAGCCGTCACTGTAGATATTTACTGTCAATACAATTATTTGGCTCTTCCATTGATTGGACAGGTTGGTCAATATGGTGGAAGGGGGAGGGTGTGGAGTGGTGGTGGGGGGGGTGGGGTGAGGGGGTGAATTTGCTGCAGTATGATACCTTCTGGTTTGTTTCTCAGTGTTTGAGAGGTGGTGGTGGGGGAAGGAGTTCTACGAACTGATTGATTTAAAAAAATACTGAAAATCCAGCCATTTGAAAATGTCCATAAGTTGATTGCAAACGTCTTGGCTAAATTCTGTGGAATGAAATAACCACTGTGCAAATGCGCACGGCTATCTATAAGAGGCAGGACAGGTTATCCGATGAGGTGGATCACACATCCAGAAAACGTATAACTTGTATTAAATGCAGGGATTATTATTAGTATAACAGCTCATCGCCCGTCAAGATGTCTCAAAGTGATTCACAGGGTGTCTTGTAAAAGTGGATTGACAGTGGTATTTTGTGGGTGAAACACAGCAGCTAGTTTGCACACAGCAGTGGTCCACAAATGTCCATGGAGTGAGTGACCAATTTTATTTTGGGGAAAATTGTCAGCCAGTATACAGTTGGGGGGGGAGACAGAAACTTCCTTCTCTGTTCCAATAGTAATAATAATACGTGCATTTGATATAGCGCTTTTCACATCTTCCAGGAGTCTCAAAGAATGTGCTCGAAAGTGAAGTCAGTGTATATTTGTGAGCGAATCGCGGCAGCCAATTGCGCACAGCAGCGTCCCACACAAACAACCGTGGATTGAAATGACCAATTCATTATTATTGGGATTTTTTTTTGGAGCGATTATTATTAGGCGTGCGGAGTAAGGTTTCGCCCTGCTGGGAATCAAACCCAGGTCTCTCTCTTGTAAGGCGAGTGCTCTAACCACTGAGCTACAGAACTGCACTAGTTGCAAGATAATATAATAATAGTAAGATAAGACGATAGTGCCAAGAGAACTTTACCATCACCTTGGGCAAGTTTCTTTACTCCCCACGTTTAATATTAATCCCTCAAGAATAACAATAATAAATTGGTCATTTCAACCCACGCCTGTTTGTGGGGGAAGCTGCTGTGTGCAATTGGCTGCTGTATTTCGCTCTCCCACAGATATATACAGTCAATTCACTTTACAGTATATTCCGTGAGGCTCTTTGAGACACAGTCTAGAAGACGTGAAAAGCGCTATATCAAGTGCAAGGATGATTATTATTATTATTCTGTCTCTTTCTGAAACCGGACCTTGTTCGGGTGAAGGGAGAGAGCGGATGGAGGCGGCTCTCAATGTGTAGTGTCGTCAACCGGGTTGCGAAACGCAAGCAAAGGGCACGAGGCGAGTGTGCAAGACATCAAATGGGTGACGTCGTACGCCAAACCGAGCCTAGAGTACGTACGGAGGGTTGAGGACACCCAACGGATATATATGCAGAGCCAAAGACTTCTGTGCGAAGGTGTCAACTCCCAACAGGAGTGATTCCCAGCAAAGAGGTTTCTCTGCAAAACACGCAACATATACACACAGTCGTCACTTAACGTCGCAGTTGCGTTGGCGGAAAGCGCGGCTTGAAGCGAAACGTGCAACCCTCTCCATCCCTTAATCTCTAACTCGCTTGCTGCTGTTGGTGGAACCGTTTCCTCTGGGTCAGAAGATTGTGTGTTCAAGCTCCACATTGGGATTTCAGAAATTAGTCTATAATAATAATATTAATAATCCTTTCATTTGATAATAGCGCTTTTCACGTCTTCTAGACGTCTCAAAGCCCTGCGCAGAATGCACTGTAAAGTGAATTGACTGTATATTTGTGGGCGAAACGCCGCAGCCAACTGCTCACAGCAGCGTCCCCCACAAACAGTATATTCCGTGAAGCGCTTTGAGGAGATGTGAAAAGCGCTATATCAAATGCAAGGATTATTATTATTCTTCAAAGGAAATTTTTTCCCGGTGTCTTCAGCGCTTTGGGACGTCCTCCCTAAGCGAGAGGCACTGTGCAAATGTAATTTTGCCCGTGTGTGGTTTTCACCGATTTGAAGTAAGCTGCCATCGATCACAAGTGAAGGTATTATTATTATTATTGTTGTTGTTATTATTCACGCTGTCTGCCCTTCTCGCGCGGCCATGCATCACTTTTATGGAGTTGTAAACTGACATCTCCCCCCCCACCCCCCCCCTACCCCATCGTGGCGTCGTTACAACAGCGTCACCTCGAGCACCAAAGTATTTTTCTCCGCAATCGCATACACGAGCCGCTATAGTTTACAGAAACCACTGCCATTCGAGGCTTTTCCAAGGGCTCGTAAATTCGAACGCACTGTTCCATCAAAGAGTGCGTGCGAGCGTGCGCGAGTAAATTGAATCGTTCAAAGAGAACCGCGTAAGCCTCTGAGGAGTAAATAATATTAAGGGATATGGGGACTGAGCTGGAAAGAGCGATTAACAATAAGGGACCATAATACAGTACTTGGGAGCCCGTTACAGACATGATGCACAGGCTGACCTCTTTCTTTGGCTGAAAATAACTACGTTTCCATGTTCGTGTGTGTGTTTTTTTTAAAATATATTAAACCTGAGGGAATCAGCTGCTCTTCACAGATGCTAAGAGCGCAACGTAGAAAGATATCAGAAGGATTCTTGCATTCGGTGACCGGGCTTTTCACCTCGGGAACAACGTCTCAAAGCGCTTCACCGTGAAGCCTAGGGCGGTAGTATTGGTGACTGCGTGGAGCTCAGTGGTTAGAGCACTTGCCTTTACAAGCGTGAGACCCGTGTTCAAATCCAGGCAGATCAGAGCCAAATCTTGGGCAAGTTTCCTTACTCCACACACGCGCCTAATAATAATCCATCCCAAAAAGAAAAACCAGAATAATAAAAATTGTTCATTTCAATCCACGACTGTTTGTGGGGGACGCCGCTGTGCGCAATTGGCTGCCGCGTTTCGCCCACAAAGGTACAGTCAGTTCACTCTACAGTATATTCTGTGAAGCGCTTTGAGACGTCGATAAGATGCGAAAAGCGCTATATCAAAATGCGAGGATTATTATTTGCGGGCAGCAGCAGCCGATTTGCGCGCAGCAAAGGTTCCCACAAACTTGAGCATGAAGTCTCGGACCACACACACACACACACAAAAAAATGGTAAGATGGGAAATTCACTGTCCTTGGGAAGGGCCGAGTCAGACCAGGAAAGTATTAGGTTCAATCTGGAGTCTAGGCTGTGTCCATCCCCAATTTCAATCAGCTGGAAGCGAACACAGCAATTACTTCAGAGTCCTAGAACTACCAGACAGAGCGAAAATACCACTGATCTTCACTAAAGCTCCTCTCATTAATTCCCAACCTTTTTTTTTTTTTTACGTGCTGGGAGATGTGAAATGAGCGGACGTCTGGCGAAGGCAGCCCTGGCTTTAGGCGTGACGCACATCACCGCAAACAAAGCAACTTGCGATGTCTCGGAGGCTCTTTAAAGATCGGGCGAGATGCTGAGGGAAGGGGAGAGGTGACCGTAGATAGGGTTCAAAGTGATAGCGTATATCTGTCCCAACAACGCTGCTTTGCACAAATCATCTTCCAAATTGCCGTCGCTACAATAATAATAATAATAATAATGATAATCCTCGCATTTGACATAGCCTTTGCACGTTTTCTAGACGTCTCAAAGCGCTTCACAGAATATACTGTCAAGTGAATAGATTGTGTGCAAAATGGGGCAGCCAATTGTGCACAGCAGCGTCCCCACAAACAGTCGTGGATTGAAATAACCTATTTTTTTTAAAAAATGGATTATCATCAGGCCTACGGATTAAAGAAACGTGCCCAAGGTTTCGTCCTTCCCGGAAGCAAACCCAGCTCTCTCTCTCTCTCTCTCTCTCTGTCTCTCGTAAGGCGAGTGCTCTAATCGCTGATCCACAGGACTCCACAAATTGGTAGTAAAGCTGGCGAAGATTTTCGACAGAGTGATTAAAGTACAAATATCAAACGCAATGATTATTGTAATACATGTTCAGAGACGTTGTTCCCCCAAACAAAATCAACTGAACTTGTTCTCCACCCTGACAAGTCACTGCTTTTGATTTCATGTTCCCGTTTCCTTTTGAAAACGGTTTGAAGCCAGAGACATATGTATTCCAGACATGTCCTCGAAACTCCTCAGTGTTAAGAGGGAGTAGGGACTGCATTCACAAGCCCCGACGTGAGTAGCATAGCGATACATTGAAGTTAACAAGGTAGGAGTTCAGAGGCTCCAAAGCTTTGCAAAGCCAGACTTGTTTTCAAAACTTGAATTGTGGCACGTTCTTCAATCGAGATTTAAATCAAAGTGGCTTCCAACTTAGAATTGAATGAGTGTGTCTACTTTTCGCGCTGAGAATAAATACATGAATATATAGAGGCGCACTGAGCTAAACGGACCAGGTTTTGTTTTAAATACAAAAATTGGTCGCCTTCCTTGAGCAGACCAATTTACCAGGTTAGCAGTGAGGCTGTTGGATCTCACCCTCCAGTGCAAGACAGACTGTGAGGAGAGAAAGAGGTTCTATGGAACCATATCCCCAGCATGCGAGAGAGAGGGAGAGAAGGTGGTGGTGGAGAGAGAGAGAGAGAGAGAGAGAGAGAGAAGGCGAGGATGGGAAAGGGGGATGATAGGGGGAACAGAAAATAATCCCATCAACAGATTAAACTGAGACGAGTGAACTATTACCTAGTCCTTGATTGTCAGATGTGCTTCAAGGCTGGGTCTCCAGCGGATTGTGTAGTAATTTTGTTGTCACGGATTATAATGAAGGGTCCGTTATTTTTACGTCAAGCATCTTAATTAGCATCTGGTCCTTCCCCCCACCCCTCGTTTAACACAGACAATTAGTAGCCGGAGTAAGTGACTTCATTAAAGTACGTGGTGGGGAAAAATTAATGGACAGAGCAAATAAAAACAACCAACCAGCAATAAATGAAGTTAGTTTAAGATTCACAACGTTCCGTTTATGAAAAAAAACATTACTGTGTCAATGACCGGTCTTCGAACCAATTCAAAATTTGTTGTATTGTAATAGTTCGGCAGCTATGCAAACGCCCAACAAATTACGTGCTGCTTCCTCACAAAATGCGTCCCAATTCATGGGAGCAATGGGGTGAAATTTGCAGCGTTTGGTAACACACGCCTTGTAATGGTTGAGGAAGGCTGCAAATTTCAACGCTGACATTTTACAGAATATCCCGTAAAGCACGGTTTATACGATTGGGTTGAGACCTGGGTTCGATGCCCGCCAGGGCAAAATCTTGTGCAAGTTTCCTTCCTCCGCACGCCTGACAATAAACCCAAGAAAAATTGGTTGCCTCGTTTCGTCCACAAATCTACAATCAATTCACTTTACAATATATTCCGTGAAGCGCTTTGAGACGTCTAAAAGACGTGAAGGGTGCCGTGCCAAGCGCAAGGATTATTAGCCTCATCGAGTTCCATCAATGTAACATCAGTGTTTTCCCTCGGCTGTTTCCCCTTGTCGGGAACGGTGTTCGCTCAAAATAGGGAGAGGTCACTGAGGTAAGGGAGGGGGCGAGGCCGTGGAAGAATTAGAGTGCGATGATTATCCTGGAGTTATTAGGTTTGTTCACAGACTAGTAAGTCAAACCGTACCTCACAAGGTGCCATTCGATGTTTGCCGTTTGTTACACTTGACATTTTCCTTGTATACCACATCCAATACCTGGGAAGTCTCATCACTCTCTCTCTCCAGACTGAAGCTCGCTTTCCCAATCAATCACGCAAGTTGTCGTCAATCCATGTACTAATTTGAGTCAGTGCAGGGCTCCATTAGACTGACTCCCAGATGGTAGAGGATTTTTGATTTTTTTTTAAACAGAGGAAGCAAGCACATGTACAGTAACATTACTACAGTCAGGGGTGGGGACAGGGAAATTAGCAATAAAAGTTTAAAATTTGTGGTCGGAAACGGTCGAAGAGAAAATAAATCCAGATACTTGGCCTTAATATATATATATACACACACACATTACTATATATATATATTTGTGTGTGTATTATATATATAATACACACACAAATACAATTCACTTTACATTTAAGTCAATTCACTTTACAGTATATTCTGTGAAGCGCTTTGAGATGCCCAGAAGACGTGAAAATTGCTATATCAAATGCAAGAATTATTATTATTACGTAACCCTTGTCCTGGTAAAGCCTGCTTTAAGTTGTTGACTGCCCTCTGTGTAAAGAAATACCTCTTGGTGTCGGTCGGGAAATTGCCACTTTAATGATAAATAATAATCCTTGATTTGTTATCGCGCTTTTCACATCTTACCGACGTCTCAAAGCGCTTCACAGAATATACCGTGAAGTGAATTGACTGTAGATTCGTGGGCGAAACGCGGCAGCCAATTGCGCACAAACAGCGTCCCCCACAAACAGTCGTGGATTGAAAATCCCAAATTTGAAAGTTGTGGGTTTTTTTGGACGGATTATTATTATGTGCGTGTGTGTAAAAGGGAGAGAGAGAGAGAGAGAGAGAGAGAGAGACGTTGCCCAAGGTTTCACCCTGACCTGCCTGGATTCGAACACAGAGTCTCACGCTTGTAAGGCGTGTGCTCGAACCACTGACTTTGTCAACTCGAAGCTCGCATCGGTCGCCCCTGTTCTGCTGTCTTGATGCATCGTGAAGTATTGCTCTGGGTTTACTTTTCCAATCCCATTATATACTTCTCCAAGTTCCCCCTCCGAGACTTTGGCTTTCAAGATTGAAGAGTCCCAGCTTATCCACTCATTGCTCACAGCTCACTAATCAGCCCTATTTGCCTGCGTCCTCTCGGACGCTAAACCCACCGCAAACATCCCTGCCCCGTTCGTTCCTAACAAGCTCACGGACACCTCGGAGGAGGAAAGCTCGGCAGCGGAATATATATCATGGACAAGTCAGCCATTAGCACAATCTCCTGGCATTTAGGATTCCTGTGGCTTATTGGTTGGAGCGCTCGCCTCCCAAGCGAGAGGATCCGGGGTTTGATTCATGGGCTGGGCAAGAGTCATGACTTCACAACGCTTCTGTTCACCCAACAGTAAATAGAAACCCGGTTGTGAGCGGGACACTGCTGTGCGCAATCGGCTGCCGCGTCTCGCCCCACAAAACACGCAGTCAATTCGCTTGACAATGTATTCCGTGAAGCGCTTTGAGACGTCTAGAAGGCGTGAAAAGCGCCATAGCAAATGCAAGGATTATTATTACTATTATTATTAAGTTTCACAGCTACTCGTTTCATTTGCAGGTTGAACCTAAGTGAGTTCGAACCCCATTGATATAAATTAAACGCATGGGTTAGGAAGGGAATAGCTTGTTTCCCCTCCCCCCCACCCCATCCCCGTCTCCCCACCCAGATAAAAAGATCATCTCATTGTGACCGGATGCCTTCTGCTCGTTCGGAAGCTTCCACACGTCATTAGCACAGGAGGCTGTTAAATCACTGTACCTAGAGCCCTGACTCGAGCACATTTCCGGCAATGCCGACCGGAATCCAAATTGGAACCAAGTTATAATTCCATTCCTTAAAGTGCCGATAACATTATCGATGGTATGTTATGTTATGAAGGCATAATTAATTCCAACAACAGAAAATTGGCACTAACCAAACACATATTTTAAGCTGCGTTGTGTTTGCACCTCCTCCTTGCCCTCCTCCTCTCTTATCCAAACAGCGCAATTTTACTCCCACTACTTTCTCCACCCCCCCCCCCCCCACACACATATCTTGTAAATGCTGAACAACAGTTACAATGTGGGGAAACAGCAACAACAAAAGAGAAGGCTTTTCTTCCGCTCCACCACCCCCCACCCCCCCCCCCACCTCCCCCCACATCCAGCCCTCACCGCCCAATGCCTTGATTTACAATCCTGCAGAGTAATTGGATATTTGCCCAATCAATGGCTGTTTGTGTGACCTTGCTGGCACAATTAGCTATCGCACTTGCGTTTTGTGGAAATGGTGTAAATTGCTTGCGTGGTGCCGTGAGACGGTTTGATCCGCAAAAGCAGGCTCAAAATGAGACGTTCTGTCTTCTCATTCCTAGGACGTTTACACACGAGAGAGGGGCTGTGCAAGTGGCACAATCTACCCCCAGCTTGGTAGAGTACAGGGTTAAAGACAGTACAAGGTCATTGTGGTCATATATATATATATAAAAAATGTAGTAAGTTTGGTGCAAGCTGCTTGCATCGCTGCAGTAAACATTTCAGACCTTCGGGCTATTTCACATCCCTGGGTAATCCTGACAGGTTAATTCTCCACAGCAAAGAATTTGTGCAAGAGAGATTCTGAAATCCAATTCACTCACTTTCCTGCAGGCAAAAGGCAGAAAGGAACATGTTTTTTTTAAAATACATATTTTTTTGGGGGTACAATTCCTCATTTCCCTCTATTCCACAATTGATTTCAAGTTTGACTTTGTTTATGGGGGAATTTGTCTGCGCTATTATAGATCTGTATGTCACGGAGAGGCCGGTAAATAACGTCCTGCTAGTGAAACTCGGCCGACACTTATGCGGATTGGAAATATAACGGAGAAGAATGTTTCAATCTGAGGGAATAAAGATCTGCCATAAGCAATCTTGCCTAACAGCTAGCCAGCCTTCAGTCATCGGCAGGGAAAGTGGCACGAGTGATATATTGATGAAAAGGGAAGGAGTACATTGTCTCAAAAACCCAATAGGAGATGAATAATATGAAGTGAGTCCTCCTCTGACCAGTCTCGAGGCAGAGAGACATTCTCTTTGTATTGTGTTTTGACTGCGTCAGCCGACGCTTGGTAAAAGGTTTATTCTTGTGTTTCGAGCACCTCTTAATAAGACTTTTTTTGATGGGGGTGGGGAGGATTGTGAGATGTTAAACCGTAGGCCCCATCTGCCACTTTAGGTAGATGTTAAAGAACCCACCGCACTAACCCAAACGGAAGTGAAATGTCTCCCTTTGTTGTGACCGACAGTCCTCCCAAACCCAATAATAAATTGGTCATTTCAACCCACGACTATTTGTGGGGGACGCCGCTGTGCACAATTGGCTGCCGTGTTTCGCCCGCATATATACAGTCAATTCACTTTACAGTATATTCCGTGACACGCTTTGAGACGTCTGGAAGATGTGGAATCCACGATATCGAATGCAAGGATTATTATTAACGTTATTATTATATACATTGGTCGTTCACTTTGGGGCAGGTACAAATGGCAGCCACATTTGCTTAAACATACACAGTCTCTACCCTTGACAGCAATTATTCGTGAAGCGATTTTGATGTTGTAGATGTATTGGTCATTATGTTAATATTGGACGTTTGATGGCAAGAGATATCCGTGTCAGAAAATGGATCATATTTCACTTCTGGGCGCTCGCTCAGCCAGCATATATTAAAAAAATTCCAACGTTGAGAATAAAAAACACACAGAGGAAGAGCAAGGAATTGGGAATCGGACTCCAATGGAGGAGCGAGCGCTGTGATAAGCTTCATCTGCCATATGGCCCGCTTCCGGGCTGTCACTTTGATGATTGCTTGGGTTTCTTTCAAAATAAATATATCCTGTATATTGAATTGGTGTTATCCTATTCTAATTACAACTAATGTTGCTTCATCCATAATTTCAGTTTGCACAGATAGGATTTCGAAGCGTTTAATGGTATAAACACGCAGTTGGAAAATGAGTGGAGTTAGGAACACCAGGGTTACAAAAAACATTTGGCTCCAAAATAAAGCAACTCCAACCTCCGTCTACCCCCCTCAACCCTTCCTCCGTTCCTCTCCCTCCTCCCCATAATCGTACGCATGTAATGAAAATCGTATTCAAAGCAAATTGATCCATTGCGGGCTTTGATCCTGACTTTTTGCTGCAATAAAACAGTTGATGCCTTTTCCTGGAACTCGCTGGATTATGGTTTTGCTCACAGAATGCACAATCGGCAGAAATTGATCCTTTCACTCGACGTAGAGTGCGTTGTGCCGGGTTTCGATCCTGTGAATTTTCAATTTCCCTTCAAAATACTACACTGCAAATCTCTCGGTGAGGAACCGAGCATGAAGGGTGCTGAGTTAGGATTGGGGAGGATAGAGTAGCTACCTCTTCACTGACCTGCACAGAGCCCATTTGAAATGGAAACAGAACAAGCGGAGTGATGATAATAATCCTTGCATTTGACAGTCTTCTAGACTGTCTCAAAGCGCTTCACAGGATATACTGTAAAGTGAATCGACCGTATATTTGTGGGCGAAACGCGGCAGCCAATTGCGCACAGCAGCGTCCCCCACAAACAGTCGTGGGTTGAAATGACCAATTTATTATTGGAGTTTTTTTACTTGATGGATTATTATCAGACGCGTGCGTGCGGAGTAAGGAAACTTGCCCAAGGTTTCGCCCTGACCTGCCTGGAATCGAACCCGGGTCTCTCGCTTGTAAGGCGAGCGCTCTAACCACTGAGCTACAGGATTCCAAGCATCAGGAACAGAAGTAGGCCATTTAGCCCCTGGAGCCCATTCCATCATCCTATTAAATCATGGCACAACTGTATCTCAACTCCATTTACCAACCGTTGCCTCAAATCCCTGATCTAACAAAAATCTAAATTGAATGAAACAAAAATGTGAAATTGGCAGCCGCGTTTCACCCACACACACAAAAAAACACAGACACACACACACACATTCAATCCCCCTTCAAGATATATTCTGTGAAATGCTTTGAGCTGTCTCAATGACATGAGACGGCGCTGTGTCAAGCGCAAGGATTATTAATATTGCTGAAATATGCTCAAATTCTGGGATCCTGTTTAAAAATGCACACTCTGGGACTCGCTCGCGTGTTTCAAACTATAATTACATGATACCGACAGAAGTTAAGCATGACTAATTGAAAATCTGAATCCATGTTTGATAATTCTGAGCGTATAAATAATGCTCCTGGTTACATATTTAATGGTTTCGGTGACACTTTATGAATTGAACGCATTTCGCAGCTCGGTGTCCACCACGAACACACAAAAATAATTAATAAGTACGGTTTCTGTTGGAGTTGGGACAGAATTTCAGTGACTGGTAGACCCGGTGAAACCAACAGAGCTTGGTCTTACTGACATTTGGTCACTAATAATAATACTTGCTTTTGATATCGCAACTTATCTCAGCTCCTGCAGCTCAGTGGTTAGAGCACTCGCCTTACAAGCATGAGACCCGTGTTCGAATCCAGGCAGATCAGGATGTAATCTTGGGCAAGTTTCCTTACTCCACACACACCTAATAATAATCCGTACAAAAAACCCCCCCACAATAATAAAAAATTGGTAATTTCAACCCACGACTGTTTGTGGGACGCTGCTGTGCTCAATTGGCTGCCGCGCTTCGCCCACAAATCTACAGTCAATTCACTTTACAGTATATTCTGTGAAGCGCTTTGAGACGTCGGTAAGATGTGAAAAACGCTGTGTCGAATGGAAGGATTATTATCATCAAGTTGTCTGGTCATGTTACGCACTGAGTTATTTTCCTATTGCCAACGGCCACGCTGAGTTTATCTTGCAATGAAGTCTCAGAAAATGCGCGATTCTGTTACAGACAGTACTGAATCCTGCTCTATAATTATCAGAGCAAACTTCAGTAATAAGTGACATTTCCAACAGAGATAAACGCAGTCGAAACTTGCATCACAGAATGAGTCAAATGTCGCCAATGCCAAATCAGCGCATGTCATAATTTTCATCGCAGAACACTGCCAAAAGCTCGGAGCAGGTTAGCATACGTCCGTCCACCAATAATTCTAGCCATGTTCAGTCCTAAGACCATAGAGCATTAGAAATTTATAGCAGAAAAAGAAAACATTGGAAACATATTCATAATAATAATAATCCTTGCATTTGTTATAGCGCTTTTCACATCTTATCGACATCTCAAAGCGCTTCACAGAATATACTGAAAAGTGAATTGACTGTATATTTGTGAGCGAAATGTGGCAGCCTCCCCCACAAACCGGCATGGATTGAAATGACCAATATTTTATGGTTGTGTTTTTTTGGAGGGATTATTAGCATCACTTGGCCCACAAAACTCGCTCCTTTCACCTCCTGGTTCTAAATCCACACCGAGTCTTTCTATTAACGCTGCGAAGTGTTAAAAAGAAATGGAATAAAACGATTTGATTTATATCATTCTGCCTCCTGCGCACACAAAATTTGATGTTACACACATCTTATTCCTGTTTTAAGGCAACAAAAGGATCGAGCAAGTTAAATCAGTGGTGAAGATGGCTTCCATCTGCAACCAAACGAGGCAATACTAAATTAAACTTTTAGATGATCATCCATCAAACCAAAGGTTGTTAGGATGAGTGTCACTGAGCGTAAACATGAAAGAAAAGCGTTCCTGCGTTAAGCAATCTGAGGTACAGGGACTGGCGATAGCCATTGTTATGTTAATTGCTGGCGGAGCCATGAATTTGCAGGTTAAAATCCCGCACTTCGAGACTCAATTGAGCTCCCGTTGAAAGCTGAAACTCACTGCAGTAAAACACTGAGAGAATGCAGATTTGCATTCCTTCCTTCCTTGAACCGAATGCTCAATTTGAACGATTGAAAAAAAAATTCAAACAACTTATATTTGTACAGCGCCTTTTTCATGTCGTGAGGACATCCCAAAGCCCTGGACAATCAGGGATTTGGACCCGACAAAGGTGACAAGCTGGGGGGGAAAAAAAATCCTTGCGAATGGAAACGTTATTTATTTGAACATTTTATGTTAGATTCCTTCACTGCACTTACACAGGTTCGAATCGCTCAGACACTTTGAACAGTGTTCCTTTCCACGTCATTGCACCCACTCGGAAACTTATTAAGGCTTTTGTTTTGTTCGTACCAGTTCAGTACAATACCGTTTCTCCCCCTCCCTCCCCCACTGTTCACTTCATGTTTGTGGCGCTACTTGTATTTAGCTTTCTGTGATGTTCCTTCTCATTTGCCTTGGGTTTCCTCATTAAACATTTATTGGAAGAAGCTGTGATTGTGTTACTGTGATCACTGCACTCTTCTGAATGCAAGTACACACAGGTGAATAGAGCGAAGAGTAAAAGTGTGTACCACGTAGAAAATAAAACATCTCCCATAAGGATCTAAACGGGTGTCATTTAGCTGTTTGTATAAAATGCTGCCAGTCGCGCGTCAAACACTATTATTATTTATTAAAGAGCCATCGTTCACAAACAAACAGTCACAAAGCTTGACGAGAAAATCCTAGGATGCACTTTGAGACATTGCAGCAACGTGCTGAAGAGCTTTTTCAAATGACAGATTATTTTAACAATAGGTTTCCTGTTTAGTGTTGGTAATTTAAGATAATGTAAATGATCTAAATATATAGCCACACACATACAATGTATGTACTATATGTCTCCAAAAAAAACACAATAGTAAAAATTCGTCATTTCAGTCCACGACTGTTTGTGTGGACACTGCTCTGCGCAATTGGCTGCCGCGTTTCGCCCACAAATATACAGTCAATCCACTTTGCAGTAAACCATGTGAAGCGCTTTGAGGCGTCTAGAAGATGTGGAAAGCGCTATATCAAATGCAAGGATTATTATTATTGTTCAATAGAAAATTTCGCAGGGTTTTCAAAACCTTAAAACCACTTGGGATGAAATTCCATTGAGATCAAATTTATGGAAAACCAGCTTCGAACTCAAGTTGGTATTTAAGAATTTGCCAAATTCTTCGGCAAAGAATTGCTGGCAACCGGATATTTAAATAATAATAACATTTGACACGGTGTCTTAACACATTGGCAAAATCTATATAAGCACTTTAGGCAACTGGGGTAATAAACGGCTCCTTCGATAGCAGTGTTGCTGAGAACATTCCTCGCATATGAACGGATTGCAACAGACGCATTTGGACGAATCCTAACTACCCTTTTTCTTTTGGTCGTTTGTTTTTTTTCTCCAGTCTGTTCGCAGTATTCCAAAGGAGTTTACGCCATTTTCGGCTTCTATGATAAGCGATCTGTGAACACGCTGACTTCATTCTGCGGAGCCCTGCACACTTCCTTCATCACGCCAAGCTTCCCCACTGAGGGGGACATCCAGTTCGTTATCCAGCTCAGACCCCCACTGCACGGAGCCCTGCTCGGCTTGCTCAGCCACTACAAGTGGAAGAAATTTGTCTACCTGTACGACACAGACAGAGGTGAGTGAATGTTCTGAAAGCCGTGTCCCCTCTCCCCCACCCCCACCCCACCCCCCACACACGGTCACTAAGTTACGCAAACCGATGCTCACCGGGTTTCAGATATTTCCCTTTTGGTTGAAACCTCGCGACGTTCGCCGAGCAAAAGTATTTTGTCGGCCCCCGCCACGAGAACCACCTCTTCGATCGGGCCTTCTCTCACGCACTCACTCCCGTCTTCATTGCCCTCCCCGCTCCCCCCCCCCCCCCCCCCCCCCCCCCCCCCCCCCCCCCACTTCTCGACTCCTACCTCCAGCTCGGGTGCAAACCCATCACTGTCCGGCGCCTTTGGACGTGAAATGAATTTGCAATCTGTTGTGGCAATCTTGATTGACTAACGATGCGGCAGAGCCTTGGGACGTCCTCCCGACGCGAAAGAAGGCGTCTGCACGAGCGTAATTTTGCTGTTGTGTGCGGAAATGTAATTTGAGAAGTACGTGCTCGAAGGTATTGAGAGCTGAAAGAGTTACAATTCCCAGTGCAAAAAAAAACTCTGAAATTCTGTGGGTTTTTATTTTAAAAAAAGAACATTGTACACAATGGCTATATGGCTATGCTCTTCAGATATTTAAGAGTGATCATTCAGCATGTTTGCCAGGACCACTTCCGTGGTGTAATATGTGGCATCTACTGAAGATATTCACCAACGTGCACCCAACTATTGAACAGCCTGCCAATAATATGGTAAATCGGTCATTTCAACCCACAACTGTTTGTGGGGGGGAACGCTGCCGTGCGCAATTGGCTGCTGCATTTCGCCCAAAACTATACAGTCAATTCACTTTACAGGGAATTCTGTGAAGCGCTTTGAGACGTCTGGAAGGCGTGAAAAGCGCTATATCAAATGCAAAGATTATTATTATTAAATAACCGGTTATTTAAACCTTCTGAGATGCTACCCCACGTGAAGCTATTATCATTGTTGTCGAGTTATTCTGGGATTTGATATCGGAGCACTTTGTAACGGCAGAGACGGGAGACAATGTGTCTGTTGCCATTAGACAAGATTACTTTTTAAGGGCAAGGATTTTTTTTTAAATTCTGGTGTGCGAAATAGAGTTTAAGATTCAAATTGGTATAAGGATTTTATTCCAACTCAAGAATGGAACATATCTTTTATGTTGCTTTTATTCCACATCAGACATGTTAACTTCCCCCATCTACCTTGGTTTCCTCCCCCTCTATCTGCACTTAAATTCTGAAAAAAAAGCCTTCAATCATATTCACAATCACCTTCCTCCACGATTTCTTTGGCATCTGACCCACTCGCTCTAGTTGAAGTGGTTAGATAACAGTGGTGTTAACTTGGTGAAGGACGCTATATTGTACAGAGGTATTGTTGTGAGCCCACTTATACAGTACTGTGTTTATTCAAGTTGTTATTGATAGGACGCAACTTCAATAAGCCCAATTGCCGGATCCTTACCCTGTACATTTTTATTAAAAATGTAGCTCAGTGATTAGAGCAGTCGCCTTATAAGAGACCTGGGTTCGATTCCAGACAAGGTGAAAACTTGGGCAAGTTTCCTTACTCCACATGCCTGATAATAATAATAATCACTCAAGAAAAAAAAATAACTTGGTCATTTCAATCCACAACTGTTTGTGGGGACGCTGCTGTACGCAATTGGCTGCCGCGTTTCTCCCACAGATATAGTCAATTCACTTTACAGTATATTCTGTGAAGTGCTTTGAGACATCTAGAAGACTTGAAAAGCGTTCTACGAAATGAAAGGATTAAATAGTTATCCAGTTCCTTCAGAAATCTTACAATCTCAGCCTCAAAGCAATTCTGTTGCTATTAGTAAATTAGTAAATTAAAAAAAAAGCATTTCTTTTAAACCTTGCTCTAAAAAACTTTGCTAACATTTTTTAAAAAACGTGAGTGACTAAAAAGAAGAAAGTGAAGGACCGAATGACATAAAAATGAATCTTGTATACACTCCGTGAAATGTCATGAGTGTTCAATTTAAATATGCCAACCTTCGCCCGAGACAAATGGCAACACTGAACTCATTGCTGAATGCGTTTAGCAGACGCTATTTGAAGTTGCTACGCTGTCACATACAAATATCTCCTTCCACGCTTTTGTCTCCCATAATGAATCCGTATTATGCCTTTCTTAAAGGATTAGTCGTAATGGATTTGGGTGCTTGATGAACTCCAAACGCTAATCAATGCATGAGTGGTTAGACATTTTCAAATGGGTACCCAATCTATTGCGAAAGGTCTCAAAAAAAATAGAATGCGTCTCATTCAAACAGTCAAAAGTCAATTTAAGAGGAGAAGCTTAAATGTCACACAATAGATGTTTGACATTTAAGCTGTCGTACATCTATCCACTTGCCCAACAGTAATTCTGAACTAATCTAAAAAAAATTGCACTTCTTAAGATTTTCATTAAAATCCTTTTGATTCAGAAAGTCTCGTTTTATACTTCCTTTGTGACAGATATTGATTGGAAAAGACTGATGCGATCGACTGAAATTGACTGACTGAGATTACCTTATCCTTGTGCAAAAAACAACTATGTAATATATATTACACAGGATATATATTTTATATATATACGCACACACAAAGTATATATATATTTTTTTAATGAGTTGGGTGTTTTTCCATTTAAAAACAAACATTAGCCCCTGTACACTGTTACTGATGAAAAGAGCTTGATAGATTTTACTTGGGCTCATTTTGAACCGACAAAGCACACACTGCATTGCTGCAAAACACTCCGACGTAATGAGTTGCTCTGTTAAACGCAAGTGTTCATTTTATGAACGTACAATGAAAGGATCTATATTTTTAACCATCACTGTACATTAGGCCTCTTTGAGATACTCCCCAACCATAGACTTTTTTTAAAAAAAAATGGTCTAGTTATATTCAAAGGCTTTTGAATTAGAATGGCTAGATTTGACCATAGTGTTCCTTTATTAAACTTATTAAAGGAAACGAGGACACCTCATACCCCCAAACTCATGATCTCAGTCCCGAGGCCATTGGCTTTAAAACGCAAGATGATGTAGAATTTTACAACCAAACACATCTTAAATGCAGTTCTGATTTGGAAGCCAATTTCACATGGGTCTTTAGAAAGAACCGGCTTCCAATTTGAGCCACCCAATTGGGTTTGTTTCCAAACTGGTGCACAGGCATAAAGTTTAAGAGCATGAAAAGGCTTCCGATATTTCCGTAATCTTCAAGAAGTCCAATGCTCTTTATCTGGTTTCTAATGCAGTCTTACTGCAAAATACTATTATCTAATACCAAGCTATCATCAAGCGATGCTTGCGACACAACAAAAGTGATCAGCCTCATTTCTCTCGCTCGCTCTTCCCTTCTACACAAAAAAAAATTAGCTAGAGATAATCTAGGGAAGCTTTGCAGGCCAGCGCAGTAATGTTTATCGATCTTGTAGTGATCAAAACTCGCAGACGCAGAATTGCACCCTTTAATTTTATGTCTGTTGTCAATTTTCAGTTAAAGGAATGTTCATTGATCTGAATCAGTTCATTGGGGTTGGAGAGAGATGAAACGTAGAAATGCTATCCTCATCAAAGTGTCAGATGTCAACTGAACCTTTGAGAACTTAGTCTCAGCAGTCAGCTCCCCGGATTCAGGTAGAGCCTGAGTGAGATCAGACACAAAGTATAGCTCTTTCAAATCTTCCGACAGGCAGGACAATTTGATCGGTAAATTTACTCGTCTTTGTGGCATCTTGTCAGATTCGTTCCAGCGTGATCTCTCTCTCTCTCTCTCTCTCTCTCTCTCTAATAGTTGGTAAAGTTCTTCAACCCCCTCAACTTAAACACCAGCATTGGTGATTTGACAACCCGCAAAGAGGAAAAAGAACGATGGCTTTTCTGAACAAAGTTTCAGATGTTAACAGATGTCTGAGCTACTAAATCCTGAACAGTGGCCCCATTGGACAAGGGGGGAAACTATCTCCAACCCTGGCCATCCTTGAGTTTTCTCTGGGACCACATTAATTAGCGTAAGATATAAACCGAGACCCGAGTTGAGATGACCAAACCACCAAGATCCATCCACAGATTTGCACCCAGGTCACAGTTAAAGGATCCAGGTGATAACATATTCCAATCACCCAGTTCTTTGGACACATTCCCAGTGCTCGCAGGGATGCGAATTCTGGCCAGATTTACTATTTGCAACTGCTTTACAAACCCCAGTGCATAAATGCATAGAAATTGTCCGTAAATAGAAGTGGCAGGAAGATCAAGCTTCCTTACCTTCTGAAAGGAAATGTTGCGGTTGCAATGTAAAGGAGAGAGACACGCACACAAAACCTTTGCCTCACGACCCCTCAAAGCTATTTATTCAAAGAGATTGGCTGTATTGACATTTGTTTGATGAACCCACTTCTTGGCTCCCACGTGTTTGATGTTCGTACATCTTCAGTCCCAAACGAGAGCGCCAGGACAGTTTGACAGCGCAGATTTCAAAACAGGCAGGAAAGAAAGAATTTCTAATGAAGACTGACAACAGGATAAAATACCAGGTAAACCGCAGATCGTAAGGAAATGGGAAAATAAAAATTAAAAATGGGCAGAAATGTTACGAAAACGAAGCGTTTGCCGACAACAGGCTGGAGATGGATGCCGCTGTTGCCAATTGCATCATTTTCTAGCAGTCAGCGGATATCAGCCTTCTGAAAATGACGGGCCAAACTTAAGTGGATGTTAGGTTTATCAGTCTTCTGAGATTTAGAGGATTTGCTGCTTTTGGGGGAATGAGCAATTAAATGTCGTAATCATCGGGAGTCCTGGTGGGAGTGGAGTCTGCATTTTGCTTGTCGACGGCCCGAAATGTTCTATAACAACAGCAACAACAACTTGCATTTACCTAGCGCCCCTCCACACCGGGCGGCATCTCAGAGCGCTTCAACAGTGGCGAGCCGGGTGGGGGGGGAGGGGGGGGGGTGGGGGGGGAAGGTGACCAGAAGCGCGGTCGAAACGCGGTTCAGAAGAGCAGTGGGTTGGAACGTTATTTGGGGACTGTGTTATTAACAAGAAAATAACAAGTGGTGTTTGGTAGAGGAACAATGGGTCTGTTGGCTTGATTTGTTTCATTACGGTTCACGTTTGTGGAAAGGAAAAAAAAAAATCAGGGCTGATTAAGATTTGAGGCTTAGCTAGCAATAAGTTGGTTCCCATTATTACGCGTGCTTCCTCTGTGTCTAGCTTGGTGGTGGGTGGGCGAGTGGGAGAAACACGAGGCCGATTGAAATGCTTTATAACTATACGATAATATTAATACGGAATTCTGTTTCGCAAGTGAATAGTGATGCAACAACACAGCGGTGCATTTGTGCAGCGCCTTTCACGTCGAGAGGACGTCCCAAGGGACGGGGCTAACAGTAATTGTGAGAGTAATTCAAATGCGACTCCTTGATGTCACTTTCGAATCTCGCTTGGAAGTACAGTTCATTGTAGTAACAACTTAAGTACATTAAAAGTTTAACAGCTGCATGCTTGCTCCCCGTTCCTTTCAATAGCACAGTTTACGTGATATTGATGAGAACACAGCATCAATCAAGCCAACCGCGACTTTTCCTCCCCACTTCAAATTAACTCACGTGAAAGTTTATTAAACCCTGCCAGGGTTTGGTTGAAAATGTTATCGCCGGTTCAGTGTGGTGTTACCGCAGATATTGTCGTCGTCCCCCCCACCCCTCGGTCAAAATACATCTCCAACCGGTTACTATCATCACTTCTGGAGAACCACCTCCAAGCCCTCCCCCCGAGAAATACAACCTCTTCCTCCAAGAGGGAGAGTACATCGCAATTATTCCACGGGCTCTGAGGAATTAGGACTATAGGGCACACTTTTAGTGAACAACTACTTCTTCTTTCCCCCCCCACCCCCCCACTGTTGGCAGCTTCTCTTCTGAGAATCTTACGGCACAAAAGGAGGCCAATTTCAACCACCGTCAGGCCAACCGTCCAAACTTTAAATTGCACAGAACATTATAACATGGAAACAGGCCATTTGGTCCAACACTACCACACCTGTCCCCCTTCTCCCTCGTGTATGTATCCTTTCCTCGTTAACGTACTGCCGCCGTTTGCTTTAATAATCACAGCTTCTGTTAGTGAGTTCCACGATCTCGCCACCCTTCTGTGAGACAAAAAGCAGCCTCACGCCCTTACCTCTCAAATATCTCCAGCCTTCTCATTTCTTTCTTCAAGTCAAAACAAATCAACAAATGATTCAGAGCATCGATAGGTTGGAAACGTTGATAGACCTTGGCAGATATAAGCCATTCTAATTTGAGCACCTAAGCGGTTTGCTTTCACAACATTGGTGAAAATTGGGAAAAATCCTACCTGTCCAGTTGAAGGTGTTTTGAACAGTTAACAGAGAGAATCCAATTGCGTGTGCTCAGCGACTCTGTTGAATAACCTGCAATAAGTTTCTAACCCTTTTTAGGGCTAACCTATTGCTGTTCATGCAATGAGTAGGCATTCAACATGTTACAATGTAGTGGGGAAAGAAGGGCCAATCCATATATCTGTCTCACCTGGCAGTCAAGTGATTGGGTTGCACCCGATTTGTGGAGCTTGAATGAGCGAACAATTTTAATTGCCCCCTTGGTTGTTTAAGTCTGATCATCTGGGTTGTCAGTATTCGATCTTCATCTTACCAAAGCTGAAGCAATGGCACAAACCCCCAAGAAAGAAAGAAAGAAAGGGAGGGAGAGAGAGAGAGAGAGAGAGAGAGAGAGAGAAAGGCCATATCATAAAATAATTATTTCCTTGTTGTTCATGGTCTCAGTTTAACATACAGCACTGAGCAATATAATAATAGTCCCTACAGTTGATGACTGTTTGTGGGGACGCTGCTGTGTGCAATTGGCTGCCATATTTCGCCTACGAAATATACAGTCAATTCATTTTACAGTATATTCTGTGAAGGGCTTTGAGACGTCTAGAAGACGTGAAAAGCGCTATATCAATGCAATTATTATTATTATTATAGTGTCTTATCTGTTGTGGAGATGTTCTCGAATTGTTTTTTTTTACTGCTTCCCAAAAGCTCATCTGAAAGAGCTTGTTTTCGAGTAGATTTTTTGCCCTGAGTGAAGAAGTTTGCAACAAAGCATATTTGCCAACGACGTCAGCTTCCTTGCAATGTCAGCCCCCGTGACTTTCGAGAAGGTTACGAATTCAAACCTCGTAACATGCTAATTCCCTCCGGCAACTCTGAATTCGATGGCTGGCCCTTTTGTGTTTTTTTTAATATATATATATATATATATATATATATCTACAGTACATGGAATGATTTCAGTAACGCAGTTGAATGCCTCTCCGTAAAGTAAAACAGTCAAACGGAGCGTTCAACCGCAGCCTTTTTTTTTAGCAGGCCCCAAATCCGATTGAGTTTCTCTTTTGCGTGCGTGTGTCCAATGCACGTGGAAACCTATCGCAGCGCCTAAGAACGCCCAAACTACACGCGTGGGCTCCACAAAGTCCGTGCAACTCGCACATGGATGTTGCCCATTTTGACTGGTTCTCACGTCTCCCTGGCCGGACTCCAATGATGTTTTGATCGATTAATAACTAGCGGTGGTGGGGAGGGGTGGGGGGGGCGAAAAAAGATCCGATGAGAACTTAACGGGTGATCTGCTGTTCAGCCGGGTTACACCTTAAGCTACACGCTCGCACGCTGGGCTGCGATCTTCTATGCAACAGCTAAGTAAGTGTTCATTATGGAGCATTGCTGTCGGGGACCACATCGCCCACGGTGACACTTTTGGGTCTTATTAGGGAAAGGGTTGGGTGCCATTACTTCTGTCTGGCTGGTTGCAGAATGAGTGTCTCAACAGTCGGTCGGTCTCCTTGGTGTCTGGTACGAGGGAAATATTTGATTAATTACATGGCGCTAACTGTCTTTGCACGCTGGCTGTGCAAACAGAAATACTGTCTAATTAAGACAGTGCCAAGAAAAAAAAAGAATAAGTAGGATTATCCCATTGGAGGCCTGATTTAATTTGTGCTCAGTCATTATTGTTTAGCAAAGATTTTCTGCAAAGGCTTTAATGTCAAAGGTGTCAGAAGGAATTTATCACATTCAAAAGGTATAATTTAAAGGTATTTAAAATGAGAAGCAAACTGTTGACACGCTTGGATTAATTTGCAGGGGGGAAAATAATTAACAAGCTAAACGGATGAAGCGTCGGGGCTGTGAGTGAGTCCGATTTGATGGTTTTTTGTTTGTCAAGAAGAAGGTTGACTACATTTCTTTTGGCAGAGAGTTTGTTGCGTTGCTGTGAAATAATGAAGCCACGCTCGTGTGCTCCCAAAACCGCCAGCTCGTTTTCCTGGTTCCCAAAGTCAGACCAATGCCGTTGAGTCGCCCCCCCCCCGTCTACATCACTCCCTGCGCACCATGCGTCCTCAAAGCAGGTACTGAAGTCGTCGGCGACTGGGTGACTCCCGGAAACCGTTCATTTGTTTGTTGGCCGCGTGGCAAGTTAGAATGATAATAATAATAATAATAATCCTTGCATTTGATATAGCGCTTTTCACATCTTATCAACGTCTCAAAGCGCTTCACAGAATATACTGTAAAGTGAATTGACTGTATATTTGTGGGTGAAACGCGGCAGCTGATTGCGCACAGCGGCGTCCCCCACAAACAGTCGTGGATTGAAATGACCAATTTTTATTATTGTGTTTTTTTGGGGGACGGATTATTATTAGGCGCGCGTGTGTGTGTGCGTTTGTGTGAATGTGTGTGTGTGGAGTAAGGAAACTTGCCCAAGGTTGCGCCCTGACCTGCCTGGATTCGAACACAAGTCTCACTCTTGTTAGGCGAGTGCTCTAACCACTGAGCTGCAGGAACTCCACATGGTCGACTACCAGGTCATTGCCGACATCACTTCCATCGGCTGCTCTGACTGAATGACCTGGAAGTCATCCGCCCGTGCGACAATCAGATTAGACTTTAGCCAAACTTCCTTTTAGCCATTCTTCGGCAAGAAAACACGGTGATCCGTTTCGACAGCCTGTGAGTTAACGTCTCCAGAAACCCTCGACCTTCCCGACTCGGAGGCGGGGGTGCTTTCTGAGATCTTTAAAAGACCTCAGAGCGAAGGCACATGCGTTCCATCATTCTAGGCTAAGCTTCTCACCCAGAGCCCAGGCGTATAAATAGACTCGTACTGAAAATACCGCTTTCCCCACAGTGTTTTTCACTATTTTTATGTTGCGAGCAAAAAAAACCAAACGGTTTGGAAATGAAGTTTTGAAAATCACAGCACATTCACATATTTTCCCATTGTGCCTAGTGCTGGTATTTTCTCTCCCACTCGAGTTAATCTATCCTGACCCTAATCCTATCTTCCTGTTCTTTCCCCTTGACCTTCAATATTTTTTCCCTGTCGTATTTATCCAAATTCAAGGGTAAATGTGGTTACGGACTTTTCAACAACGCGTTTTTCTGCTCGCGACAGACTGCTTGGAAGTGGAGGCTTTATCAGTGTGCTTTTATATCTACTGTGTGGCTGTGGCTTGATAAGCCCTAGGCTAATACTGACTTGCTCTTATTTTAAACTGTGCTAGGCAGTTTGACCTCAGCTTGATTGAGTATGTGATGTGCACTGCAATGCGGATACATTGGGCACTCCTAAACGTTCCCAAAGAATTTGCTAGAAAATACAGTCACTCCGCCTTACGTTATATCCTTGAGATGTCCTCCTGGCGTGAAAGATGGCGTACAAATTGTAAGCATTGTTATAAAAATCTTTGTGTTTGATGCAGTGCCTTATCACGTTGCTGAAAGTGCTTCGTAGGATTTTACTGTGAAGTTAGTAGACAAATACAGCAGCCAATTTGCACTAAGCAACAGCAATGTCCCACAAACAGCCGTGCAGTGAGCAAACAATTTTTTCCAGGGGGATTATTGGCCAAGACACACCGGGAGAGAGAAACTCCCACCCCATTTTGAATCCAGGCAATGTGGAGCTCCTATAACTCAGTGGTTAGAGCACTCGCCATACAAGCGTGAGAGCTGTGTTCGAATCCAAGGCAGGTCAGGGCGAAACCTTGGGCAAGTTTCCTTACTCCACACACACACGTCCAATAATAATCCTCAAAAAAACAACAATAATTTTTAAAAATTGGTAATTTCAATCCACGACTGTTTGTGTGGGGGACGCTGCTGTGTGCAATTGGCTGCAAATATACAGGCAATTCACTTTACAGTATATTCTGTGAAGTGCTTTGAGACATCTAGAAAATGTGAAAAGCGCTATATCAAATGCAAGGATTATTATTAGTATTATTAGTATTATATCTTACTGCCATAACCGATTGAATAAAGGTTATGGAACGAGCAGTAATCCTTTCCGTCGGTGGTTAGTAGCGTGGTTGAGGACACGTCTTGTGTGTACATGGTGAGCATTGGGCTGTTTGCTCAACCCAGCAGTGTCAGAAGATAAAGAGTGAGAGGCAATGCAATGAAAAATCTAGAGCATATTGGACAGAATGCTGTAGTCGATGCTCTTCGTTCTTGTGCATACATTGGAATAATGGCCTTTAGCTGCTGACGAACCATGCATGTAATGAGTTTCAGTGCTTCAGCTGCCTCGGTAATGCTGCATAATGTGCATGCGGTAAAGATTTCATTTGCACGCAGAGGCGCACACACAATAGGCTGAACGCCCGTCAGACGCACACCTGTGAATAAGTGGGTAAATTGTGCCCCCCGACTTGAGTTCCCGCTTAGCAAAACCGGTGAGACGCGAGACCAATTCGGTGGGTGAGCCGGAGTCTTTGACAGCACGACCATTGGTCGTACAATCTGGATGAGATGGTCAACTGAGTCCGTTCACAACGACAAGCGAGCTTCTCCTGATGCCTTGCTGAAGAATCCCTTGAATAAGATTGACCACCCACATCACGGCTGTGTGTGGGCTATTCCTACTCATTTTAATACCGAATCCACTACACTTTACAGTAAAATTTGATGTACTGTAAACATTTCCGAGCTTTGATGATTTAGCTAAGGCGCGGATTATTCTTATGTAGTTATGATTATTATTATTATCTCTCACCATTCATTGCAGGGTGGCAAAATTAATCTTTATCTGATGTGTGGTGTATGGCATAGCACATTATTGTATCTTCATAATGTTACTGAGGGCTCCATTGCATTCAAGCTGTAATGATTGTGTATTTGTCGACCGACTAGAAAGTCTGGTAATTCCTATTGACAGATCATTTGTTCAGATTCCTCTTCAAATGGGTCGATGTTTCAAGAGATGGCAACTGAAATCCACAAATGCCAAGAGAATTTGCTTATTGGAGTCCTGCAGCTCAGTGGTTAGAGCACTCACCTTACAAGCCTGAGACCTGTGTTCGAATCCAGGCAGGTCAGGGCGAAACCTTCGGCAAGTTTCCTTACTCCGTACACACGCCTAATAATAATCTCTCCAAAAAAAACACACAATAATAAAATTGGTCATTCCAATCCACAACCGTTTGTGGTACGCTGCTGTGCGCAATTGGCTGCCGCTTTTTGCCTACAAATATACAGTCAATTCACTTTACACTAATATTCTGTGAAACGTTTTGAGACGTCTAAAAGACGTGAAGAGCGTTATATCAGAATGCAGGGATTATTATTATTATTATTACGTAAATTAACAATTTAAGAACGGTTCGAATGATCTCAAAAGTCACAATCTCTCTCCGTCTCTCTCCGTCTGGTTTTCAATGCTGCTGTACTTGCATTTTAATTACTGCAAGGCGCGCAGATCTGAAAACCATGTTTGTCGGCTTTTCGCCTCGCACTTAAAAAGAGACGCTGCAAAGTCAAAGAGATTATTCCATCCTAAATCAATGCTCTACAGTAATGGTTAGAGAATGGATCAAAGAAATGAAGCCAATGGAGCCCGCTGGTGAACACGAATGCAAAGCAGCCCAATTCTTTGTTCTCTGCTCTTACATGCAGAAGCAGTTTTGACAGGTATGGGGATGATATTCTGCCGAGATTAAAAAGAGCTGTTATCACCCATCTTCTCGTCCATCACAATAATGAGGCGGATAAGACAAGAGGAGAATAGGACGGGGAACTGGGATCCAAAGCTTTGTTTCACAAGTGTGTCAGCTCTTAATCGAATGTCATCAGGAAGCCAGCCCTTTGCGCCTCGATTTTTTTTAAACAAGAAAAATAATAATCACTGTTTTTAACCCACATAAAATATTCATATAATTAGCTACCAAAACATTGGAATGAGGGCTACTTCTCGGCAATATAAATTGTCTATTGAATTACCGTCATTTTCTAATGAACCGCACTGACGAACTGGAATTAATTCCGATTGCCTAAAACCCAGAGGTTTTTTTTCTCTCTCTCTCTCTTTGCTCGGTTGAGCCAATTGGTGAGCGAGAAATGTCGAGGCCGGGAGTTAGAGGTTGACCTTGTCAAGTAGTCCATTTGGGCTTTCTCCAATATTGGCGTTTGCCCTGCAAGAAAGAAACAGTCACATACAACGGGAATTACTGGGGAACCGAATCTCTTTGAGACCTCGCAGGACTGTGAATGTACAGTCTGTTGGGTGGAACCTAAAGAACCCAGTCCTGAAACCAGATTGAAATTAACAAGGGCGTCATTCATTTTTGGTTTCCAAAGCCAAATCATATCTTGGTCAAACCTCTGCATCGCCCGATATAATAGAGTCCCTCTCCTCACTCTGTCACCCTTTTTCCACCTCTTTTGTTGTATCCTCAACTCGTCCAGTCTTGCCTAGAACCTTGCCTTAACGCACCGCAAGTCCAACTCACACACATGGCGCCACCCAACCTCTCTGTCATGTAGCACAATAACAATGTGTGTGTTCTTTTACTCTGTGCGTCAAATATAGTTGTCAGCCTTCCTCAGTCAGTCACACTCTTCTCCCTTGGAGTTAGAAGGCGATGAGATCTAGCCCTACTCTAAACTCACGTAGTCTAAACTGAGATTTCAGTGCAGAGCTAGGGTGCAGCTGCTTTGTTAGACGTTCCGTCCATTGGATAGACGTCCATCCGAGGTCCCGACTGCCTGTTTAGGAGGACGTTTAAGGTTTCACGGCAATTTTCAGAAAGTTGGGCAAGTTTCCTTACTCCACACGCCCAATAACAATCCCTCAAAAGAACATGATAAATTGGTCATTTCAATCCGCGACTGTTTGTGGGGGACGCTGGTGTGCGCAATTGCCTGCTGCGTTTTCACCCACAATTATGCAGTCAATTCACTATACGGTATACTCTGTGAAGGGCTTTGAGACGTCGAGAAGACGTGAATAGCGCTACGACAAATGCAAGGATTATTATTATTATTATTTACTAAAGCGATCTGAGACGCTATGCTGGTTGAGGAGCGCTATATAAATGCATGTTGTTGTTGTCGTAAGGCTATGTGTAGGTAGAACCATAGAAATTTACAGCACAGAGGATGGCCATTTGGTACCTTGTGTCTGCGCTGGCTCTTTTTTAAGAGCAATCCATTGAGTTCCATCGTTGCATTGACAATGAAAACGAGCGCAACGGAGCCGAGCAAACAATGTTACTTACTGCGTGTACGTTTCACAGCTCCCTGTCTAAATCTGTGACACTGGGGTAGAAACGGGAATTCTATTTGAGCATTTAAGGCGATTGGTGGTGACAGGGAAAGAGAACAATACAAAAATAACAGTGGTTTTATTGCGTTGGGATGCAAACAAGAACCCACAGTTGGTACTTGTACAGCCTGCAGGACTGAAAGCAATCACTCCATTCCCTGATCTGTTATACATTCTCTGTGTTGGTTAGATACACCTACACTGTTAAAAACATGTTGTTATTAGAGTTCACTTGATCTATATACCTTGGAGTCCTGTAGCTCAATGGTTAGAGCGCTCGCCTTCCAAGCGAGAGACATGGGTTCGATTCCAGGCAGCTCAGGGCGAAACTTTGGGCGAGTTTCCGTACTCCGCAAACACACCTGATAATAATCCCTCAAGAAAAATAACAGAAATAAATTGGCCGCTCCAATCCACGATGGTTTGTGGGGACGCTGCTGTGCGCAATCGGCTGCTGCGTTTCGCTTATTAATATACATTCAATTCACTTTACAGTATATCCTGTGGAGCGCTTTGAGACGTCTAGAAGACTTGAAAAGCGCTATATCAATGCAAGGATTTATTATTATTATTATTCTCCTTCAGCATCACCCCGACATATATGGCTAAGGTCATTTCAAACAAATGTAATGCAAACGGTCTGTTACAAACTCTCCTCAGGTTGTGAATTGATTGTTTTGCTGTATTCCCATAATAATCCTCGCATTTGATACAATCCCTCTGTCGTGTCCGCGAGAGATTTCAAAGCGCTTCACAGGAAATGCTGTAAAGCCATGAGCCTGTATATTCTGCAGCCAATTTGCTCACAGCAATGTCCCCACAAACAGCGTGGAGTGAGAGAGCGATGAAATGCTCTAGCGCTAGAATGACATGTCGTTTTGCACAGTCATTGTCTGCCTTACGTCAATAACTCCCTCCCCCACCCCCTTCCTTCCCCCCCCCACCCACCTGATATTCGCTTGTTTCCACAACCGTTTACTCGTTCACAGAAATGCAACAGGAAATCGCCTCGAAAAATTTGCACAGCTTGATTTCTGGCCCAAAGTCACATGAAGTTAATTAACGGTGATTAATATTGCAAGACTTGTTTAAGTAGCCATTGCAGTCACTGTTTAGCTGTTGCATGTGACAGTCTGTTAGCAGCTGAGGGAGAAACAATTTGCTGGCTCATAGACAGAGGTGAACGGCAGGAGACTTTGATGACGAAGCGGACATAATAATAATGATAATAATCCTTGCATTTGATACAGCGTTTTTCACGTCTTCTCGACGTCTCAAAACGCTTCACAGAATGTACCGTCAAAGTGAATTGACTGCATATTTGTGGGCGCAACATGGCAGCCAATTGCGCACAGCAGCGTTCCCCCACAAAGATTGAAATGACTAATTTGTTATTGTTGTTTTTTTCTGGAGGGATTATTATCAGGGCTGTGGAGTAAGGAAACTTGCCCAAGGTTTTGCCCTGCCTCGAATCGAAACAAGGTCTCTCATTCCTTACTCCGCACGCCTAACAGTAATCCCTCAGAAAAAAACAATAATAAATCGGTCATTTCAATCCACGACTGCTTGTGGGGGACGCTACCGTGCGCAATTGCCTGCCGCATTTCGCTCACAACTATACAGTCAATTCCCTTGACGGTATATTCTGCAAATCGCTTTGAGACTCCTTGAAGATGTAATAAGCGCAACATCAAATGCAAGGATTATTATTCTCTTTTGAATAGGGCCACGGGATCTTTAACATCCTCCTGAAACAAATGCAGGCAGAGGCTTCAGTTTAATGTTTCATCACCTTTGGCAACGGTATTGTATTGTCCTAGTCTAGACAGTGAGCTCAAACCCCCCAACATGGGGTTTGAAGCCACAACTTTGTGACTCAGAGTGAGAGTGCTACCGACCGAGCCAGGCTGACATCCAGTTACCCAAACAAGCCAAGAGAAAAATTCCGCTCAAATAACTGGGAAAGATTCAGCCAAAGAAAAGTATATCCTTCTCCAGTGAAGTATGGTCGATGAGAGCTATAATTATACCTTTGTGTTCCATTTGAGCAAAAACCAGGGAGTTACAATCTTAAGTTATTTTACTGTAGGAATGATAGTCCAATTAATAACTTATAAATTTTTCACAAGCGCTTCTTTAAGACTATACTGCACGCCAGTGAATGGGCAGCCTCCAATGAGATCATCCATTTAAAGTGAACACTTTTGCTCAGTCGCTGGTCCATTCCTTTACAGAGAAACTTAATAACATCGCATTGAAACAATAAAAGGCCATTCACCTTGTCCGTCTCATTTTAGTCTCGTCGTCATCTGCGCTACCCGGTGATCAGTAACCTCGAGGCAGCGAGACCTGCTGTGTGCAAATTGCCTGCCGTGTTTGCCGTGCCTGCAAATTCAGTCACTACACGTGACACCGGTGGAATGCTTCAAAACCTTTTGTAAATCCCGTATGTTCAGCGAATTTCGTAAAAATATTGTAAACCCGATCTCAAATAATGATAATAATAATCCTCACATTTGCTACATCACGTTTGGCTTTACCACGGCTTCGAGACATCTTGAAGCGCTTCACACAATATACTGTCAAGTGCACTGACTGTACCTTTTGTGGGCAAATGCAAATAACTTTATTGGGCCTTGGTTTACATCATAAGATCGCCAGCTCTGTGTCGGGACTTGAACTCACATTGTCTAAGATGACATTCCAGTGCAGCGCTGGGGGCGGGTGTTGCATTATCCAAGTTGTCGTCCTTCGCATAAGATGTCAAACCAAGGTGCTGCCTATTTGTTCAGGTGGGCGTTAAAGATCCAACGCATCAAAGTATTGCAATACCATACAATTTACACCTACATTGTGCCTTTCACATCAGCAGGACGTCTGATAGAGTTCACGTAGAATAAGTACAGTAAACTCTTGATAACTCAACCTAACTTGCCACTATCTCTTAAGGCATCATGATGCCAATACCCCAGATACATTTATTTAAGTATTTATACATACCCCTAACTCGCTGCTCTGGATAACTCATCATTGAACCCCTTTTCCCTTGGAGTGATGAGTTATCAGGAGTTTTGCTGTTAATTGTGAGCCGTGAGTGGGCAGGATCCAATAAGTGGAATTTCTGCAGCTAATAAGTAACCTCCTCATAATTACTGAGTCGACTAACTGCGTGACTTCGAACATCATTAGAGAACGATGCTTGATCTGAAAGCAGGAGCCTTTGAACAGGCTCCTTCATCCACCTACTGGGGGGAAATGGATCGTTGAGACGCAGGCCAGGTCCGCAACATGAAATATTAAGTAAGAAAGGAAACCGAAATCAAAGACAACCTTTTCAGGTACAGTCCGGGCACGCTTACCAAGAGTATTTCGCCCACAAATACACAGTCAATTCACTGGCAGTACATTCTGTGAAGCGCTTTGAGGTGTCTAGAAGACGCGACAAGACGTGTATCATTCAAAATGCAAGGATTATTATTGATTTATTATCGTTCAATTGAGTGAAGTCTTGGAAACCTTTCTGCCTCAGGAGAACTGCATCCCGATATTGTTTTCTTGGCGGTGGGGGGGGGGGGGATGGTGTAAGAGAGAAAAACCTATCACCTAGGTTGCGTCCCACCCCTCACACTCGGCTCCACACTCACTCGGGGGCTCGAGACTTTAAAGCTCCGCGCCCCCACCACCCCCCCAATCCCCCCCAGCCAACGGTACGCGCCCCCCAGTTTGGAAACCACTACCCTAGAGTGTGTGTTTGTGGTGGTAACTGCTGGAGTGTAACCAGCTAAAACCGCACAGCTTGCCAAACGAGAGCACTGTCTGGCAAGCCCCTCGGTCGCTTGTTCAACACCAACAAATTAACTTCCCAGCGTCTTCCACGGAAGGAAGGACATCCCAAAGAGCTGGGGCTGCCACCTCGTTAGGTTAACAAGAACTGAGTCGGAGGAATCCTCGCTCCCAGTGACTGACTGATCAGCATCTCTCCAAGTCTTGTTGTCGTTGGGCTGGGCTGCCATCCGCAGTGCTCCACTGCAGACTCCACTTGGCTCAGGCAGCGGAGAGAGAGAGAGAGCGAGAGAGAGGATTGACTCGATTCCAATCACATCACCTTGAAGAACAGCTCAGGTCATCTCAGCGCAAGGAAGGCTTGGCTTACATCTCCCCCAAGCACATCGCTCACATTCCCCCAAGCCTCCCCCCATCCCCCACTCCCCCCCCCCCCCCCCCCCCCCCCCCCCCCCACCCCCCACCACCACCACCTCAACCAACCAGATCATCCCATTCATGATCTAAAAATATATTGCTGTGTGTGCAAGTGTGCTACCGCATTTCTCTAAAGATACAGAGTCACTCCATCTCACAGCGAATCCTGTGGGAACAATACTCGGTGACTCCATTTCGCAGTTAGCTCCCGTGAAATTAATGCACGGTCACTCTGTTTCACCATGGTTCCTGTGAAGCACTTTGAGACCTCCTTCCGACGTGATAAGGCGCTTTATACCAGAGGCAAGGATTATTAATAATTTGACTTTTTTTAAAAAAAAAATCAACGGATTACGTCAGAGGATTTCATTGTCGAGTGAAAACAGTATCACTGAGGGGTTAAAATCTTCGGAGAGGCTCCTTGAGTCCGAGTCCTTATCACCAGGGCTGGGTCGCAATATTACCTAAAAGTGTGTTTCTCCAACGCTCCCGAGATTTCAGATCTGGTTTATTTCTTTTCGACAAAACCTAAAGGCAATTAGATGAAATGGAACAGTCACACGCAGCCTTTAGGATATCCATCAAACGCAACCAAACCTTGTCTGCACATCGCATGTAATCTCTTCGGAAATTAATAAAAGCAAATCTTCTCAAAACGCTGCAACGCTTTTCATATTTGCACCACGTAAAGTATCTTCCGCCGCTCCGCCGAAGGTTCTTAATAACCCAAATGATCATTTCGCCTCTTTTACCCGGCAGATTCAATTATTTAACGGGCACAGAAAGGATGAGGAGAGTGATTGAGGTTTATTTAATAGCCCGAGCTTTATAAATCTACTGTTTGCCAGGATATTTCTGTGACTGTCACCAAATTGTACTCTTAATAACTAAACGGAAGGAGAGGAAGATTATTTAAATATATATTATACATGTGTGTGTATATATATATATATATAGATTGATGCATGTGTTTCAGCGGGCTACAATTGCTTCGGCTGAATCCTACAAAGCATCCTGCTCAGCCACTTTAGAAGGCCACTTCTTAATGCAGTAAAACAACCCTGCAACAAAAAAATACCAGTTCCCCACTGCAATGAACTGTTCCTTTTACCTCACAGAGACAGGGTTTGGCTCTCGGCAAGCGGAAGAAAGCAAGCAAATACACGTTTATTGTGTTGAAATTCTTTTTATTTGAGGTGGGATGATGTGGGGTGGTGGTGGGGGGAGTTGGTGGGGTGTTTTCTAAATACTTTCAGTCAAACAATCTTCTATCGGTTGCAAGGCCTTCCTCTTTGACCGTGCCTTCTGCTCCCCTCCTAACTCTTCCCCCTCTCCTACTCTCCTTCCCCTTCCCCCTACCCTTGCCCCCCCCCCCCCCCCCCTCTGCTCGGGTCCCAACCTGATTGTTCAGCGCTTTGGGACGTCCTCCCGACGTGAAAGACGCTATATGAATGTAATTTTGTTGTTGTTGTTGTTGCTTAACCTCAGCGAAGCAGATGTTTCTGCCGTTGCCGTTGTTGGGCTGGTCCGATTGGCCAAACGGCAAGATGAGTTTCCCAGCCTAGCTCGATAAGTTGACACCGCGCTTGCTTTCGTCAACTTTAGAGCAAAAAATCCCATACCAGCCTGGCTCAGTCAATAGCATCTTCGCCTCTGGGCTCAGACGGTTGCGAGTTCAAGCCCCGCGTCAGAACTTGAAGCCCAATAGTCTCCGGCGCAAGTGCGAAGGACACAAATGTAATTTTATCCATGGTTTTGCCTAGTCCAGCCCCGAGCGTGTTACACAGAATAAACTCAGAGATGCATCGATTCCTCGCATCGATTCCTCCCCCTCTCAAAAAAAAATATAGATACGAAAACCACTCTGCGTAACCGTACTTCAGAAGATATGCCATCTGTGCCACACAAAATATATCTTGGCAGCTCAATACTCTGATGTTTAATACATGTTGAGACAGCCTTCGCCATGACTCCCCCACCCCCCACCCCATTCCGAGATGCACCAGCCCTTTAATTAACCAATGTGGATCTGGCCGACAGCATTTCCGAATCCAAATTGCTTTCCTTCCCTTCCGATCCTTTCGTACATTTACCCAATTTGGAGGCAGAATGTTTTGATTTCCTGCGCGCTTGAGGAAAGTGGAGGGGGTGGGGGGGGTGCTCCGATAAGACTTACGAGTAGGGATCTAGCTGCTTGTTACGCAGAGAGCCTCAGACAAGAACAACAAAATGACACTTGTATAGCGCCATCGGAAATCAACAAAAAGATCCAATCTAAAGGAAAGAACAAGTGGAGCTCCTGTGGCTCAGTGGTTAGAGCACTTGTCTTGCAAGCTGGGGAGACCTGTGTTCGAATCCAGGCAGGATTCGAATCCAGGCCTTGACCTGCCTGGATTCGAACACAGGAAAGCTTGCGTTTCAGACTGGCCCGCATGTGGAACCACTGCTACTGGCTTCTGAGATTTAATGTAATTTGCGTCCCATGGAAGCCACAACACACGCATAGCCCTCGGCCGTGAAGTCATTGAGATAAAAAATCTCCAAGACCCCCACAACCCATCCCCACAAAATGTCTTGTGATTCAACCACGTGTACGGCTTTGGTTGGCAATGATCAATTGTGCAAACAGTAACCGGTTTAGAAAATATCCCTTAATGGACTGACTCAACTACAGCTTATTTCCCTGTGGATGTTTGCAAGCACTCCGCGGTTGTTTGTCAAGCTTTTACAAGAGGGTTTGTGAGCCAGGGAACAGTGGGGAAAGACCGTGGAGCGAAACCGCGTAATAAATTTGGGACATGATTCGCTAGTCCTCTCTGAGCGCTTTAAATGGAATACAATTTACATTTATTGCGCCCAGCCTTCCCACCTTCAAGAGGTCTGTCCCGAAGTGCTTAAACACTGGTGGCTGGAGGGATGAGGTGGGGGGACGGGGTGGGGTGGGGGAAATGGGAGCTGCAGGGAATGTGGGAGGGGAGAGATGAATTGAAGCGCAGTCAAAGAGGAACGTCTTGAGATGGACCTTCGACAAGTGGGTGAGGGAGGGAGGGAGGGAGGGAGGGAGGGAGGGAGGGAGGGAGGGAGGGAGGGAGGGAGGGAGGGAGGGAGGGAGGGAGGGAGGGAGGGAGGGAGGGAGGGGAGGGAGGGGAGGGAGGGAGGGAGGGAGGGAGGGAGGGAGGGAGGAGATAAATCAGTAGCATTGAAGGAAGTCACAGAGATAGGGTGGAGCGAGACCGTGGTGGTGTCAATGGTGCCAAGTGAGGATGAAGGCAATCGTCTCGCAGTCTTGTGCAAGAGAGGACATGGGGTGCGGGATTCTGAATAGTCCGCAGCTCGTGCAGGGAAGAGATGGGCAGTCTGGTGAATGGGACATTAGTCCAGTCAAACATCTTTATGGCTTTCCATCCCTCAAGCAAAATGGATGTCACATCACACACACATAGTACCATCGAGATTAAAGATAACAGTACTGGGAAAATGAAACATCTTACTCTTTCTCTACGCTGAGCCCCTGCCAAACCTTTCCAATCTGTGAGCAGGTCCTGTCAGTTATATCACCCATCATCTCAATCCTTTTGTCTTTTTTTTTGGTGGGGGTGGGTGGTGGGGGCGGAATCAAAAGCTTCTCTATTAATGGGGTCCAAGAGAGAGACCAACACTCACTAAGGAGTGCCAGTCACTCAACTTGACTCTAATGTTGCCAGCTACTTTGATACACGTCACTCCCAAACAAGGCACTGCTCGAATACCCTTGATAGCTTTGCAGTCGATGTCAAATTCCATCCACCCCATCCACCGGCTGTGAATCTCTCTCTCTCTCTCTCTCACTGTCGTATCACTTCAGTGTATATTGACATGGCAGAATCAATATGACCTTCTGTGTCCTCTCACTCCAGGCCCCTCCCTGCCAAACACAAGCTGCAGCAACCAATGTCATGTTTAGGGGCTAGGCTTTAGTTCTGTGGCTCACTCACTCATGCACGCGCTCGCTCGGGCCTTTAGTTCACCCGGCCTTTTCACCACTGCGACCTCCGTCCTTCGGGGGACACCTTCAACGCGTCGTTTCGCCCACAAAATACACACTCAATCCATCGTACAGTGTGTCCCGTGAGGCTCTTTGAGATGTCTTGACGACATCATAATAATACTAATAACAATCCTTGCGTTTGATAAAGCGCTTTTCACGTCTTCTAGACCTCTCAAAGCGCTTCACAGAATATACTGTAAAGTAAATTGACGGTACATATTGGTGGGCCAAATGCGGTAGCCAAGTGCGCACAGCAGTGTCCCCACAAACAGTCGTGGATTGAAATGACCAATTGATTATTGTGGGGCTGTTTTATTATTATTATTATTATTAGTAGGCATGTGGAGCAAGGAAATGTGCCCAAGTTTTCACCCTGACCTGACTCGCCACTCCCCATAACTTGTCACCGAGACACTTTCTCTTGGAATGGCGAGTTCCCCGGACTTTACCA